>CM053268.1:60235578-60300491 GCA_028583415.1 Protea cynaroides | reverse complement strand
TGTTGGGTTGGGTTTCCCTCTTATGTAGAGGATGGCCCATTACTTATAAGCCCATTAAGAGTAAAGGGGTCTTAAGTAACTTTCCTATTTATAGTTGAATTAGGGTTTTATCTCTTTAACCCTATAAGAATGAAACAAGGAGAGAAAGAGAGGTTAAGTGAGTTGCTGTCCGCCCAAAACAGAGAAGAGAAGAAAGCTGCGTGGTTTCAATCAAGGTGAGGAACGGAAGGTCATCCGTGGTCCGATTGAGCTGAAATTTGGACAGCAGATTCGTAACTGAGAGTTCTTCATTCTGAACGGTGCGATTGACGATTGGAGTCTTCTAGATCAGTCCGATAATCAACGTTTTCACCTATTCGGGTGAGATCTCTTTCAATCTTCATCTTGATATTTGGGTTGTTGATGGTGTATTCCTAGAACATGTTGTTCTAGATGTTTTAGATGATATATGCCAAGAATATTGTGTTCTTGAGGAATGATGTTATTGTAAGCCTCTAGTTCTAACTAGAGAAGACTCTTGTATTCCCATATTTTGGTGATAGTGAAGAGATTTGAGTGGACTACGGTCCCGTGGTTTTTACTCCTCACATTGGGGAGGTTTTCCACGTAAAATTTTCTTGTGTTATGCGTGTGGATTTTATTGTGCTTGGAATATTATTCTCTATTTGATTATTTCCTATCAGGTTCACTCAAGAGTGGAAAGAGTTTATCACTCCCTTTCCTATCAAGTGGTATCAGAGCCAAGTTATTATTTAAAGTTTTTCTTGAGTTGAACAATGGAAACTAATACAAGTAGAATGGTTACTCTGAAGGGTTCAAACTATCATGTTTGGAAAGGAAAAATGGAAGATCTCCTTTATGTAAAAGATTATTATCTACCCGTGTTTGCTAGTGAGAAACCTGAAAATAAGACTGATGATGAATGGAATATTTTTCATCGACAAGTGTGTGGGTACATTAGGCAGTGGGTGGATGATAATGTGTTGAATCATATAAGTGGAGAGACACATGCACGCACTCTTTGGACTAAGCTTGAGCAATTATATGCTAGGAAGACAGGAAATAATAAATTATTTTTGATTAAACAGATGATGGCCTTAAGATATCAAGATGGAACTCCGATGACAGATCACTTGAACTCATTTCAGGGAATCATCAATCAGTTGTCCTCGATGGGTATTAAATTTGATGAAGAGATACAGGGATTATGGCTTCTTGGTACTTTGCCGGACTCATGGGAGACGTTTAGAACGTCATTATCAAACTCGGCTCCGGATGGTGTAATCTCAATGGATTTGGCTAAGAGCGGTGTTTTAAATGAAGAGATGAGAAGAAAATCACAAGGTTCTTCTTCACAATCGGATGCTTTGATCAAAAACGGGGAGGAGTAAGAGCCGTGGTCCGAAGAATAGAGACAAAAGCGAGGCAAATCTAATAAATTTGCAAATGTTGAGTGTCATTACGGGTGGTCTAAAGGGCCACACCAAGAAGTATTGTCGAAAACGAAAGAGATAATAAAAAGGAAAAGGTAAAGAAAAGAAGAAAGATGATGAAAGTGATGATGAGCGAGTTGCCACCACTTCGAGGAATTTCTTCTTGTCTATGATAGTGATATAGTCAATCTTACAAGCCATGAGACAAGTTGGGTGATTGACAGCGGTGCTTCCGTTCATGCTACATCTCGAAGAGACCATTTTACATCTTACACGTCAGGTGACTTTGGTGTTGTAAGAATGGGCAATGATGGTTTGGCCAAAGTTGTTGGCATTGGAGATGTTTGTCTGGAAACCTATGTAGGGACAAGATTAATTCTTAAGGATGTGAAACATATTCCATTGCAAGCAAAGCTTTCTAAGGACTTTGTAAATGCAGGTTGACAATGAAGGTACAACTGAGTTGTGGCATAAGAGACTTGGTCATATGAGTGAGAAGGGAATGGTGTTGCTGTCCAAGAATAAACTCCTATCTGGAATGAAGAATGCACATTTGAAAAAGTGTGTTCATTGCTTGGCGAGGAAGCGAAACGTAGTCTCCTTCAAGAGTCCCTCTTCTTCAAGAAAATCAAATGTACTTGATTTGGTGCATTCTGATGTGTGCGGTCCTATGAAGACGAGAACACTTGGTGGTTCTCTCTACTTTGTAACATTCATTGATGACCACTCAAGGAAGTTATGGGTTTATACCTTGAAGACAAAAGATCAAGTGCTAAATATATTTAAGCAATTTCGGGGCTTAGTTGAGAGACAAGCGGTAAGAAATTGAAATGTATTCGCACGAGATAATGGGGGAGAATATACGAGGACCATTTGATGACTACTTGCAAAGAACATGGTATTCGACATCAAAAGACACCTCCAAAGACTCCTCGAGTTGAATGGTTTAGGCGAGAGAATGAACCGGGACACCGGTAGAGAGAGTCGGATGTTTACTTTCACATGCGGGGTTGCCTAGATACTTTTGGGGTGAGGCTTTGAGTACGGTTGTACACTTATTGAATATGTCACCATGTGTTCCACTACAATATGATGTGCCAAATAAAGTTTGGACAGGTAAAGATATTTCTTATGATCATTTGCGTGTCTTTGGATGCAAGGCATTTGTGCATATTCCCAAAGATGAGAGGTCTAAACTTGATGTCAAGACACGACAGTGTGTATTTGTGGGTTATGGTCAAGATGAGTTTGGCTACAGGTTTTATGATCCGGCTGTAAAGAAAATTATCAGAAGCCGAGATGTTGTGTTTATGGAAGACCAAACCATACAAGATATTGATAAGGCAGAGAAGACAGTGTCTCAACAAAATGATGATTTGATTGACTTAGATCTAGTCCCTTCAAAATCAGTTCTTGAACAAGTTGGAGATGTGGATCAAAATGATCGGCATGTTACGGGTGATACTGATATTCCCACACGAGGTTGAGATAGATCATGATTCTTATGAGCAGTGCCGTGCACGGAATTTCCACCACATGTTCCAATCGGAAGGTCTACCGAGAGATAGACAACCTTCCACACGGTATTCTACAAATGAATACGTATTATTAACTGATGGGGGAGAACCTGAGTGCTTTGAAGAAGCTATGGAAGATGAACACAAGGACAAGTGGGTTGAAGCAATGCAAGATGAGATGAAGTCATTGCATGAGAATCACACTTTTGACTTAGTGAAGTTGCCTAAGGGCAAGAGAGCTTTGAAAAATAAGTGGGTGTATAGAGTGAAGCATGAAGAACACACTTCACATCCAAGGTACAAAGCTAGATTGGTGGTCAAGGGATTCCATCAAAGGAAAGGTATTGACTTTGATGAGATTTTCGCTCCAGTTGTAAAGATGTCATCCATTCGGGTGGTTCTTGGTTTAGCGGACTAGTCTTGACTTAGAGGTCGAGCAAATGGATGTGAAAACAGCTTTCCTTCATGGTGAATTGGAGGAAGAGATCTACATGGAACAACCGGAGGGTTTTGAGGTAAAAGAAAAAGAGGAGCATGTATGCGGAGGCGAAGAAAAGTCTTTATGGCTTGAAACAAGCACCGAGACAATGGTATAAGAAGTTTGACTCAATTATGGGGAGCAAGGCTACGGAAAAACTACTTCGACCATTGTGTTTTTGTTCAAAAATTCTCGATGATGATTTTGTTATCCTTTTGCTTTATGTAGATGACATGTTAATTGTTGGCAAGAATGCTTCAAGGATTGACAAGTTAAAGAAACAATCGAGCAAGTCTTTTGCTATGAAAGACTTGGGAAAAGCAAAACAAATTCTTGGCATCAAAATCATTCGAGACGGGAATGCCAAGAAATTATGGTTGTCTCAAGAGAAGTACATAGAAAAAGTACTTCAAAGATTTAAGATGGACAAAGCTAAAGTGGTTAGCTCTCCTCTTGCTACTCACTTTAGATTAAGTACCCAGCGAGTCCGTCTCTTGATGAAGAGAAAGAAAACATGGAAAGAGTTCCATATGCTTCAGCGATGGGAAGTCGATGTACGCAATGGTTTGCACAAGGCCGGACATAGCACATGCGATTAGCAGCGTTAGTCGTTTCCTCTCAAATCCGGGAAGAGAGCATTGGAATGCGGTTAAGTGGATTATGAGGTATCTCGGGGAACGTCCGATTTGAAATTATGTTTTGGAAGTGAGAAACCTTTATTGGTTGGCTACACGATTCGGATATGGCTGGAGATGTTGATACTCGTAAGTCTACTTCGGGTTATTTGATAACTTTCTCGGGAGGAGGCGTAGCTTGGCAATCAAGATTACGAAAATGCGTTGCTCTTTCTACTACCGAGGGCGAGTACATTGCAGCAACGGAAGCTTGCAAAGAGTTGCTCTCGGATGAAAAAGTTTGTGCGGGAGCTTGGCTTCAAGCAAGAAAAGTATGTGTTGTTACGTGATAGTCGAGTGCTATCCACCTTAGTAAGAATTCTACTTTTCACTCTAGATCAAAACATATTGATGTGAGATATCATTGGATTAGAGATGTTTTGAATTCTAAGTTGTTAGAGATTGAGAAAATTCATATCGACAATAATGGATCAGATATGTTGACAAAGGCTTTACCAAGAGAGAAGCTTGAGGTTTGTCGTTTGATCGTTTGGTATGATGGATTCCTCCACATAGTCGTGAGGGGAGATTTGTTGGGTTGGGTTTCCCTCTTATGTAGAGGATGGCCCATTACTTATAAGCCCATTAAGAGTAAGGGGGTCTTAAGTAACTTTTCCTATTTATAGTTGAATTAGGGTTTTATCTCTTTAACCCTATAAGAATGAAACAAGGAGAGAAAGAGAGGTTAAGTGAGTTGTTTGTCCGCCCAAAACGAGAAGAGAAGAAAGCTGCGTGGTTTCAATCAAGGTGAGGAACGGAAGGTCATCCGTGGTCCGATTGAGCTGAAATTTGGACAGCAGATTCGTAACTGAGAGTTCTTCATTCTGAACGGTGCGATTGACGATTGGAGTCTTCTAGATCAGTCCGATAATCAACGTTTTCACCTATTCGGGTGAGATCTCTTTCAATCTTCATCTTGATATTTGGGTTGTTGATGGTGTATTCCTAGAACATGTTGTTCTAGATGTTTTAGATGATATATGCCAAGAATATTGTGTTCTTGAGGAATGATGTTATTGTAAGCCTCTAGTTCTAACTAGAGAAGACTCTTGTATTCCCATATTTTGGTGATAGTGAAGAGATTTGAGTGGACTACGGTCCCGTGGTTTTTACTCCTCACATTGGGGAGGTTTTCCACGTAAAATTTTCTTGTGTTATGCGTGTGAATTTTATTGTGCTTGGAATATTATTCTCTATTTGATTATTTCCTATCAGGTTCACTCAAGAGTGGAAAGAGTTTATCACTCCCTTTCCTATCAATTTTGAGATTCCCAAGGTATTCCACTATTTGTTAAAGCCGATCTCATCTAACAAACATTCAAAATTCAAATACAAAGATATTTAAATTCAAATACAATGAGAGCTTTGCATGCGTTGGGTAGATGAGAGTTTGCATGCAATATTTTAGGAAGAAGCTTGTTATCCATTATCGCAAGTGAGAATTGTAGAACTCACATGCGATTTTGTAGATAACTGGTTCGATATTTTATGGATCGGTTTATCATGCTCCCACATGCTGAGTGACACTGGACACAAGCAAAGCTTGGTTTGTAGAAAATGTAGGCGGCTGGTGCTGAGTACCTTAGTGAAAATATCGGCCAGTTGGTCCATAGTAGACACATATTTAACATTGATGAGTTTTCGGGCAACTAAGTCTCGGATGTAATGAAAGTTAACATCTACATGCTTTGTCCGCGCATGAAAGACTGGGTTGAAGGCCAGCGAGATGGCAGAGATATTATCGCATCAAATGATATATATGTAAGACTCACACGCCACAAACCCGGTCTAACCTTACATTCTCGTGTCGTGATCGGTCTTCCCATCATAATCGACTCAAGTGAACCAATTGTATGAAGAAATCACAAGATAAGGTAAGTAACGAGTTAAATTTAGTTGGTGTGGTTGACCGTTTAAGATCGTGTGAAAGCAACCAGTTAAAAACTAAAAATCAGAAAATTTTGGTCGTGTGGTAGTAGTTTTTGAAGGGTGTGGTCGATACATGAGACCACACATGAGACCACACAATGTGTGGTCGCATATTTTGGACGTGTGGTCGACGGATTCTGCGACCCCACGTGCGACCACACGATGCTGAACAGACTCCGTGTTTAGGAAACTTTCCTAATTTGAGAGGGACTCTTTCCTAATTAAATTGGGACTCTATATGGAGGTTTTCCTCTATATAAGGGACGTTCCTTAGCCTCTCTCACTCTTTTAGAACTCAAATTGAAACCCTAAACCTAAGAGAGAAAGAGAAAGGAAGATGAGAGAAAGAAGGAGATTTGGAGAAGAAGCTTGGAGAAGAAGGTTTTGAAGAGAAAAATTCTCTCTCCCTATAGCAAGCTTAAGGTATGGACTTGACTCTGTACGCTAGATTAGATAGGATAGGTTTCTTTTATCCAGTTGATGTGTTGTATCTAATGCAACGATTTCGGTTATGGAATTTCTAAGAAAAACCATGAGAAAATAGATTAGAGATAATGGTTAATGAGAAACTGTAAATAATGGCCATAGAATAATCATAGGATGAACCCAACTGATGAGCCGAGGAATCGACTCAGGAAGAATTCAGATTGAAGATGAAAAAGTGACCAAACATCATGTGGTCGTAGCTTGTGGTCAACCACAAGGTGACCAGAGGGTCGACCACAGCTATTTGGGAAGTTCCCAGGAAAGGTGTGTTCACATGGTGTGGTCGCATAAATTGCGACCACAGGGTTCGACTACATAGTGTGTGGTCTAATATATTGCGACCACAGGATCGACCACACTTGCAACCACACGTTAATAGCAAGTATATTTTGAGACCAAACAAGGTTTTTGATTACTGTAACTTGGAAAACTTGAACCCTAACTTAAATACATTAATTGTTTAGGTTCCTAATAGATTCAAAGTGACTTCCAAAGCTTGGGAGAGGAACAAACATCGGTCAAAGGTGAGGGAACAAGATCTAAACTTTTTTTATAAACAAGCTGTTTTATTTCATTGTGTCCAATACCATGAATGATTCTATGATTGCTTGCTTGTGATGTGCATCTCACATGTCATCAAATATTATTGTTATATTTTGCTCAGACATATTTATTTCTGTCTATTTATAATATGATGATGATGATGCTAGGGATAGACATGTGATTGTATGTGTGTGGTTTGTGTGCTTGATGTGAGTGGAGCATCAGGGGGAGGATGTGACATTGTGGTTCATCCTGGTCATCAGACTCTAGCTCTATCTCTATTCAAGTCTTGCCCACTAACATCGTCGTATCACCATTACCTTAGCAGAATTATTACGTCATAGGACATCAGAGGAGGTGGTCTCGGACCGTGTAGTCTCTGACTCTGCCGGGGGGCCTTAGCTCTATCTCTATGGACGTATTGAGGGATGCTGGGGTGAGGCCTTGGATATACTGTTTGGCATTAGGATTGATTAGTTGCGAGCCCAATTTGCAAGTCCTCGTCAATATGCGATCCCAGTTTGCAAGCCCTCGCCAATAGGGGCTTACGTGTCGGTATGGGTAGGGCATCAGGGGAAGTGTTATGCGGTGTTTGATCCAGACTTTAGCTCTATCTTTATTCCATGATGGGTGCATGTGGGAAGGCAATGGTGTTTGATCCATTGGGCGACTTCACACACTCGTGTATAGAGGTGCGACGGCCACCAATCCTTTCTATAGCACATTGTAAACTTATAAATCAGCCCAAAGATATGAATTGAATGCATGTATATGTTTGTTGCATTATTTTGTTTTCTCATTGAGCTCAAGTTGGAGAGCTGACCCTGTCACACCCCAATTCTGACTGAACCAGAAGTGTGAGTGAACCGTCACTGAACCAATGGTTCACACCAGGATCTCAATAAGATCGTGTCCACTCATACAAACCATTGCACATAATCACAATTAGAATAATAATAAATACAGCGAAAGTCTTAAATAGAATGAACTGAGTAATCTATTGATAAATTTAAATAAAATATCAAGTTATTCAAATTCTCAAAACTTAAATAAATATCTTTATATCACTGTATTTCCAACCGCAAATAAATAGAACAAATTAAAATCAAATCCTAAAGGTACACGCAGAAAGGGCACTCGCATGGAGCTTCATGCTCGTCCTCTCCTGCTTGCACGTCCAGGGCAGCCACGCCTCCATACACAGGAGTGTCCACGTAATCCTCCACGGTGTAACCTGCATCAACATCTAAAAATAGTGTGTACACAAGGGTGAGCTCACAACTTAGCTCAGTAAGACAATCAGACAATGCAACAAACATATGCATGAGTAACATTCACTTCATGGTCTGGTTTTAAGTTTGCAATGTGCTATAGAAAGGATTGGCGGCCACCGCACCTCTATACACGAGTGTGTGAAGCCGCCCAATAGATCAAACACCACAGCCGTCCCACATGCACCCTATCATGGAATAGAGATAGAGCTATGGCGTCCGGATCAAACACCGCCAACACTTCCCCTGATACTCTACCCGTACCAACACGTAAGCCTCTATTGACGAGGGCTTGGAAACTGGGCTCGCAACTAACCAATCCTACATGTCATCACAGTAGGCCCTGTCCCAGCGTAGCTCCCTACGGCATAAAGATAGAGTTAGAGTCTAGTGGCCAGGCCGGAGACCACAGTGCCACTCCCTCCCCCTGATACCCTACCCACACCAAGCATCCTAAGACAAAATGATACGAAAATGTGCTAGTGTGAGGAATGATCCCAGACCCCAGACCCTTCCCATTCTACACATCAACGAAAACAATCACATGCCTAACAGTCACAACCTAGCATAGCAAGTATGCATGAACAATAATAATAACTGAAAGTAAAGGATGACATACGAGAATGCACAAACATCAATCCACAGAATCACAATTATTATCAATGGTTTACTGTTATTTAATTATTAGGGTTTAGGTCTGATTCCCTTACCTGACGCTTGATTGATAGTTCGCTCCGCGTCACAAGGTCCAAACGTGCTATCACAAGGTCCTATACAATATTAGGGTTTAGTTAGAATAGGTTTACGTTGGTCGAAAAACCAACAATGACAAAACACATCTCACAGAGCTGACCGGTCACAGGTACCGGTCGCAGCACTGTGGGGAAAACCTGCGACCGGTATGGTCGACCGGTCCCCACAGACCAGTCCCCGAGAGGTACCGGTCGCAGTACTGGTCGCATATGGTGCGATCGGTATGATCGATCGGTATGTCTCAGGAAGACCATACGTCCGGTTCATCGACTGCCATCGATCATCCCCTAATGATCCTAGGGTTTCTCCTACACATTCTAGGTCTGAGCATTGAGTTAGAGTTGTTTTCAACTCCATTCAAGTCCTAGTTTCGATGGTCTCAACCTAGAACTTGAATCTAGGGTTTATCGACTAAATTAGGGTTTGTCGGTAAAAACAGGGTTTAGATCAATACCTCGCTTTGCATGGTATTGATCCAACTACAATTAACCATTCTAGATTACTTATGGTAGAGGAAGGTTTGAGCACTTACCGTTGACTTGCGGTAACTTGTTCTTCGTCGAACGGCAATGTCGGCTCTTCCCTTTCCTTCCTAGCTTATTCTCCTTCTTCAGCCTCTTTCTCCTTTTTAGGGTTTGTGAGGATCATGGAAGAGGTTTTAGAAGGTTTAGAGGGGTTTATATAGGCTAGGTTTAGGTTTAGGAAGTCTCCTAGTATTAGGAAAGTCCTTCGGTTTGAAATTTGAAAAGTGGGACCCGCAGAGATCCGTTTTCGGATCTTAGTGGTCTGCCGCGCAGGCTATACCGGTCAACCGGTACCAAGACCGGTACCATCGACTGGTATGAATTAATTCATACTTAACTTGGTCCGTTTCGTACCTGTTTATCATCCGCTCGTCCCGTCTGGCCCGGTGATGATTGGAAAACCTGTTACGACATGAATTCAAGGTTTAGATCGGGTTCATGGAGTGCGGGTCTTACAACTCCCCCACCCTTAAAAGAAATTTCGTCTCCAAAATTTACATGTAGGTTTCACAGACCCTTGCGTTCGTAATTCTTTTTAGTTTCTGATGTTGCAGGTATTACGATTGAAGATTATGTCGACACGCCAATATATGAACAGGCGGCGGCTATGGATGAACAAACTGTGGAGGACTATTATGATTCGTTAAGCGAGCGTTTCAACTATGGATGCGCTTAGTGTTTAACTTTCGTATTTGGATATTTGTAATATGTATTAAATTATGTTTTGATTACTTGGAGATAACTGGAATATTAATTATTTATCATGATTAGACCTCAGTTCATTATTAATAAGACTTCCGCTATTTACTTTATTATCTATGATTAATGTGGAATGTGTTTTGGTTTAACATGGTTGGCATAGCCTATACGAGATCCTGATTGAACAGTTGATTTATTGACGGTTCATCACACCATTCTGGTTAGTCCAGAATTGGGGTGTGACATGATAGGTGTCATTATAATGGGGTAGTGTAGCTGTAAGACTCGCACTCCGAAAACTCAGTCTAACCTAAGTTTAGCGTCGTGACAAGTTTTCCAATCATAACCAGACCAGAGACGAGGCCGGATGACGAACCACAAAATCTAGGTACAAAAAATAAGTGATTTAGACCAAGTTTGCACATACCGGTTTGATATACCAGTTGGACTATTCATCCAACCGGTATGTCCAAGCGGTATGTGTGTTCAGGTGGAAATGGACTCAGTGCGTCCCACACTCTGAATCTGATTCCTAGAGACCTTCTATATGTAGGGAGCCCTCCTAGACTGGTATTCCACTCTATAAATAGACCCTTCCTCCTCCTTAGATCCCTTTTAGTGAATCTCAAATCCTAGAGCCGTCTGAAAGGAGATCTGAGAAGGAGCAGAGAGGAAAGGAAGCTCTGCCAGAGGGGATTCCGTTGGGAGGAGAGCACCACCATTTAGAGAATACTTGTAAGTGCTTTATCTCTGTAGGAAGGTTTGGTTGTGGATCAATGCCATGAAACGACATATTGGTTCGAAACCCTAGTTTCTATAAAACCCTAAATCTCTGTGAAATCCATTATAAGAAGGATAAGAACACTATTCTATGATTTCAAACAAAGATTTACCTAAAACTAAGTGACCTAACATGTACCTTGACCGTAGAATGGTGTAGGAAAAACTCAGGAAACCAAGTTGAGGACCAATGGGAGAGGAAGGTCCGAGTTTAGACTCATGGACCCATACCGCCGGGACACACCAATTGGACTAGATGTCCAAGCGGTATGCTATACCACCAGGACATACTGGTCTGACTAATTGTCCAACCAGTATACACTGCCTGGACATATCGGTCGGACTTATAGTCCGATTAGTATGTATGTTCGAGACTGTTTTGTTGGCCAAACTTGGTTCCGGCCAACTGGAACCCTAGCAACCTAATTTTAATTAATAAATATGATCATGTAGGACTTGTGGATGGTGAGAGTGGACTCCGTGACGCAGAGAAAACTTACAATCACCCGTTACATAAGGGACAAGACCTTAAACCCTAACTAATTAATAACAGTAAAATGTTGTTAATTATTCTTGTATCTGTGGCATGATGGGTGTGCATATTAACGTGTCATCTTTACTTTCTGTTATTATATTTGTTCATGCATACTCGCTATGCTAGGATTGTGTGTTAGAAATGTGATTATTTTCGTTGGTGTGTGGAATGGAAGAGCCTAGGGTCTTGGATCATTCCTCATACTAGCACCTTTTCGTATCATTACTATCTTAGCATGCTTGATATGGGTAGGGTATCAGGGGGAGGACGTGGTATTGTGGTCTCTAGCCTGGTCGCCAGACTCAAGCCCTATCTCTATGCCGTAGGGAGCTGTACTGGGATAGCACCTTATATACTCTGATGACATGTAGGATTGGTTAGTGACAAACCCACTTGCAAGCCCTTGCCAATAGGGGTGTAGGTATTGGTACAATGTAGGATATCAGGGGGAGGACGTGGGATTATGGCTCAGCTTCACCACCAGACTCTAGCTCTATCTCTATACTGGAGTGAGTGATGTGGGGCAACAGCGATGTGTGATCCGTTGGGCATGCTCACACTCTCGTGCATGGAGGTGTGGTGGCTGCCTATCCTTACCATTGCACTCTGCAAGTATATCAGACCAAATGTGAATGTTACTCATGCATATTGCTTGTTGCATTGTCTGATTGTTACACTATGGAGGACTATGTGGATGTTCCAGTGTATGGTGGTATTGCTGCTTTAGATGTACAAGCAGGGGTCAACGAGCATGACGAGTCATGCGAGTGCCACTTCTACGTGTACCTCTAGAATTTTTTCGTTATTTATTTCCAGTTTTGATTTATAAGACAATGTAATGATATCTATTTACGTTTTGGTATTTAGATAATTGAATAATTTATTTATTTATCAATAGAGTACTCAGTTCATTTAATTAAAGACTTCCGCTGTAATTATTATGTTCTGATTATGGTTATGTACAATGGTTTGTATGTGTGGACACGGTCTTACTGAGATCTTAGTGTGAATCGTCGATTTAGTGATGGTTCACTCACATTTTTAGTTCAGCTGGAATTGAGGTGTGACAGTAACTACAGAAATAAATAAGATAGCCAAATGATTTTTGTAATTGTGTGAACTAGGCAACAATACTTGGCTTCAGTGGAGGAATGAGCCACGGTTGATTGTTTCTTGGCACTCTAGGTGATAGGATTGGACCCAAGGAAGATACAAAAACCACCTGTAAAACGATGATCAATGGGACACCCGGCCCAATTGGCATCACTGTATGCTGTAAGGGTAAGCAAACCTGGCATTAGGTGTAGTCCAATGCTAACCGTGCCTTTTAAGAACCTAAGGATTTGTTTAACAGTCGCAAAATGCATCTCTTTAGGTGCATGGAGAAACTGGGACACTTGAACTGCAAATGAGATATCCTACCGAGTGAGTGTAGCATATTGAAGAGAACCAACGAGGCTTCTATAGGTGGATGCATCTTGCAGTAGTGGGGTGTCATCAACACCTAATTTATGAGACTGAGCTGGAGAGGAGACTGGTTTACAACCAGTCATGTGCTGTAACAATTCAACAATATATTTGGATTGATCGAGATATATTCTAGTAGAATCTCTGGTGATGTGAATCCCTAGAAAATAAGTCAGAGGTCCCAAATCTTTCATCTGAAACCGGTTACTTAAAAATGCAATAAGGTCCATAATAGCATTGTTGTTGTTACCGACGAGGATGATATCATCCACGTGCAAGAGTAGATAAATGGTGATGGATTGCAGAAGATAAATAAACAATGATGGATCCGAAAGAGAGACAGTGAACCTATAGTCAACCGAGCTAGATGTAACATTTGCATACCAAGCACGTGGGTCTTGTCGAAGTCCATATATGGCCTTTTTCATAAGATGCACTTTAGATGGACCAGTGGGGTCGATGTAGCCTGGAGGTTGGGCCATGTACAGTATCTCTTGCAAGTCACCATGTAAGAATGCACATTCGACGTCCAATTGATGAAGTGGCCACTGATGGATTGTGGTAAGAGAGAGGATAATGCGAATTGTTGTTAGTTTTACCACCGGACTGAAGGTCTCCACAAAATCAATACTAGGTTGCTGTAAGAACCCCTTGGAAACCAGGAGGGCCTTGTAACGGTTGATGGTGCCATCACCATTTTGCTTAATACAGTACACCCACTTACACTGAATGACATTCATGAGAGGAGTAGCTGGAATGAGAGTCCATGTATTCTGTTGCTTGAGGGCAGTGAACTGATCCATGGCTTTTCTCCATTTAGGTGACCTACATGCTTGAGAGTAACAAGTTGAGGTGATCAAGAGGGAGAAGGTTAGGGCATGTAGAAGAGGATGAAGGGTGTTATTAAAGGCTTTCGGTTTGAAGATACCAGACTGAGATCTGGTACACATAGGGTGAGGACAGGGTGGGTCTATAGGAGGGGGTGGCGGTACAGGTGACGGTGATTCTTGGGGAGCAATTGGGCTCGGTGATGGGTGGGAAGTATCAAGTGGAGGGGCTGGTGGGACAGGAGTGGGTGTATGTGAAATTGGTGGTGGTGGGTGGGAAGGTATGGTGATGCCAAAAAAATCAAGGTCATGGGGAGGAGGAGTTAGTTTGGGGTGGGGAGAAATAGCAAAAGGGAAAGTTAGTTCAAGAAAGCAACACCACGAGGACCTATATATCTTGAAGCTTGTTTGTAGTGTAGAGGCGAAGCCATGGGTAGTAGAGGCACCCAAAAATGCGCAAATGAGTGTAATCGGGTTTTGTGTGAAGGAAGGTTTTACAAGGTAAAATGATGTTGTTGTGAAGTATTGGCATTCTATTGATGAGATAAACAGCAGTGGTGAAGACTTCTAGTCAATATTTGCAAGGCATGCTAGCATGAACTAGGAAGGCTAGTGCTGTTTCAACGATGTGAAGGTGTTTGCGTTCCACAACCTCATTTTGTTTAGGCGTGCGAGGGCGTGAAAATTGATGAGTTATCCCATGGGTTCTAAGGAAGGTGGAAAAATTGTTATTAGTGAATTCACCACCTCCATCAGAACAAAAAATTGTAATGGAATGATTTAAAAGTTTTTCAATGTTTGATTTAAAGGATAAAAATATGTGAAAAAAATCTGACTTATGTTTCATCGGAAATAACCATGAAAAATGAGAGTAGTCATCAACAAATAACACAGAGTAAACGAAATTGGAACATGAGGGGGTAAGGGCAGGCCCCCAAACATCGTAGTGAATGATTTCTAGAGGGCGTTTGGTTATTGATGAGAAGTAAATTAAGAAGGGTAGTCGTGACTTTTGCCAAGCTGACATGAGTGATAAAGACCGTTGGATGGAGAGCTAGTGAACTTCAAAGTGCTGAGAGAACATTCAATGGTGGAAGATGGATGACTGAACCTAGCATGCCATTGCGTGGAGGAGATAGAAGCGCCAAAATGAGCTTGTAGAGAAGGGGTGCAAGCTGAAAAATGAAATGGATAGAGTCCATTTTTAACGGGTCCTTGGTACAATATCCTCCTGATGTTCTTGGCCTTCACGCAACAATCGAATTTATCAAACCCAAATTTACAATCATTATCAATTGAAAATTGATGAACCAAAAGAAGATTAGTGGCAGCATTAGGGCAATGCAAAATATTGTTTAATTTAAAATAAGATGAAGAAAAGGAAGGAAAAGTAGTAGAATCAGTATGATGAATAGATAGGCCTTGGCCATTCCCAACTTGAACTGAGTCATTGCCTTCATAAGGTGTGGAGATATGCAGGTTCTTGATGTCTGGAGTGAGGTGGTGTGAAGCTCCTGTGTCTGATTACCATGTGTTTGTAGTGGACAGAGGAGCTGACACCATAGCAGCCAATTTTTCATGTGGATAATGTCCTTGATACGCATGATTCATGTGATGAAAGCAATTAATAGCTAGATAACCAGGTTTCTGACATATTTGGCAGGTGGGACAATTGCCTTGAGGGAAACCTCCAGATGTTGGTGGAGTGGGGAGCAGTCCACAATTTATAGAATTATCGTGGTATGACCTTCGGTTGTAAGAATGGCCTCAAGGGCCAGATGTGTTGCAGCCTCAATGACTTAAGGAACCACGGCCACCATGCATGGGAGGAGGTCTTAGTGCAGCCATGGCTGTGGGATGGTCCATGTTTGTCTCCTCGGTAATGGCAATTTCATCACAAAGGAGAAGATTATGCAGCTCTTTGAGGGTAAGATCGATCTAATGTCCAAGCACGGATTTGAATGGAAGAACATAATTATAGGGAAGTCCATCTAGTATAAAATTAAGAATGTCATCATCACTTAAAGGGGAGCTAGATGCTACAAGTTGATCAAATATGGTTTTGAATTGTTGAAGATAGTTTGTCATAAATTGATAGCCTTTCTTGATGCGGATGAGCTGCCGATTAGAGCCATGATGTGTGCAGGGGTGGTGGATGCATATCTCTATTTCAGGAGATCCCAAGCCTTTTTGGCTGAAGAAACTCTGATAGTGTGGCATTGATCCATAACAACAGCATTTGGTCTTTTTCATACCAAGGAGATTCAGTGGTGATAGGAGAAGCAACTGTGCCATTGATCAGAGGCATTGTTTGTGACCTCGTAGGATAGGTTCAAATAAGGATTTCCACATAAGGTAGTTCATACCTGTTAGTTTAATTGGGATCATACTTGCAATGTGGATATTACCAAAGGAGAAGAAGTAGCTACGGCTGAGGCTGGAGAATTTGAAGGGGGAGTATTATCTGAGGCATTTTCGATAGAGGTTTTCACAGGATATTTCACTAGTACTATTTGTTACAACCAATCTCATCTAACAGAGACATTCAAAATTCAAATACAAAGATATTTAAATTTAAATACATTGAGAGCTTTGCATGCGTTGGGTAGATGAGAGTTTGCATGAGGAACTAACTTGTCATCCATTATCACATGTGAGAGTTGTTGAACTTACATGCGATAATGTAGATAACTGGTTCGATATTTTAGGGATTGGTTTATCACCATGTACGTACATGGCTTCCTTATCTTAATCCAACATTAGAAAAACATGAGAAGGAATAGAAAATATAAAATCTATAAATTAGATAAGGCATCTCAATCTACTTGAAACCGAAAATAAATCAATAATGCCAAAACAATAGATTATTAGTTTTAATCATAAATTTATTGATCAGATTTGATCTTAGGCTAGAAGCATCCAAATTGATTACCACTTGCATTCTGCGTCGGTTAACATGGGTGAGGTGCCTCCGATCAAGCTCGTGTTGCGAAGTGCACCGAAATCTACTATGGATTGTGTTAAAATCTTTACTGATTCTCAAATTCTCTCTACCTACTTGAGTGGGCAAGAAGGTCTACCATCGAATTCTGTTTTTGTAGTTGTTCATGATATTCAGGTAGGGGTGTCAATCAGTCAGTCTTGGTCAGGCTTAATTGGTCTTTATACCATTTTAACACACTGCACCGTGGCCTGTTTAGTTAATCGGTTCCTCATCAGCAAAGCATGTACATGTTTATATTTGGTCCGGTCAGTCTCAGTGCATAATCGATTTGTAAATAGGGTAATTTTAAAGTGTAAATAATAACAGTGAGAAGTGTTGGATTTCGAATCTGTAATTGTTCTTCGAATCCATAATTGTTCTGATGTAGTAAATAAGATGCTTTCTTGCAGGATTTTAAAAAGCTCTTATTAGGATTGTGATATCCTAGATAGATGAAGATGATGACGAAGGAACGACTGAAAGGCTCAAAAAATGAAAGAGAATAAAAGACATTTAATGTTTTAAGTTTCTAGTTTTGGGGTTGTATTTGTTTGGTTTAAAGCAAGATTCAGTTCGATTTAAAAGTATATTTGGTTCATTCAGTCGGGCTCCACCCTTGCACCATAGATGCCCGTTTAATATTCGGTCCTGGCCTAGGCCCGACACGTTTATTAATCAAGTTGGTCGGTCTCAATCCAAAATCGACCGGGTTCAGTCGAACTACACAATGCAGGCTTGAAATTCACATCCCTAATTATTCTACAGTTGTGTCTTAGGCTTTTCATGCTCTTATAGGTATGTTCATAAGACTTCAATGCTAAGTTGGGCAACTCTCTGAAGAGCAATTCTTATGTTCTGGCAGAACCAATTTTTTTTTTTTCGGAACAACGATTTGGGGTTTGGTAAATCTGGTTTGTTCTTTCGTTCCAGATTTGGCTTCCAAGTTTTCGGGTCTAAGTTTTAGATTACTCTTTTTTTCCGGGATGAATATCAAACCCTTTAAATAATTTTTCAAAATCGATTGTGGATGAATAAAGTTTGCTTCTTGATTGGGTTTGCAAAATAAAAAGAAAAAGTCATCTTAGCCAATTAACCTTTAAAATTGGTCCGACTAAAACCGATTGAATCGGGTGATTTGAAACCCTTGCTATCCATTTTTTTAACCTAACTAATAAAGTTTTGAACCAGTAATATCATTTTTTAATAAAAATTACAAGACATATCTGAGTCTTTCAATTTTAATACTTTTTTTTTAAATTTTAAATCATCTATTCTTGCTTAAAATTGGAAGAGTTTACCATAAATTCATAATGTCTAAGGTATTATTGATACACATATATAAATATACGAGATATATATCAATACAAAAAAAGTATTTAATTAAATTAAACCTTAAATTTGACACATGAGTTTAGCCCATTATCTAATATAAGGATTAGAATTGACACATTGTGAGGTTTGAAAAAATAACAAAACGTGTGACATTTTTTTATTGGTCAGTAAAGTCAAAGGTTTCTCGTGAGATTCTAGAGTTTCAACACCAAGGTTCAGTCCGTAAATTAATTACATAATATTTTCACAATACTTAAGTAATATTAAATTCCAAATTTTCGTGGAATTTTGGACCTGGATTTCTTAAGTCAATGGAATTTCCCAAACCAGAACTTAGTGCTGCCACGTGGTAGGACATATAGGGCGATCGTTTTCGTTTTAATGTTATTATGGGGTTGACGTAATGGGTTTTTACTGGTTTGGTTCTGGTTTTTAATATGTATATTTAGTAAAAGGTTGGTTTAATGGATTTTTATAATGTCATTATCGGGTTGGTTTGGTTTTGCTTTTGATTTATTGGATTGATTTGTTTGAGTTTATCAATTAATTCAATCCGATTTGATTTTTCACTGGTATCCAAAAACACGGACCAATTAAGGAACAATAAAATTTCAGTATAATTCGATTTAGGCCAAATCGAGCTGACTCGATTTCAGTTTTCAAATTGGGCTCAATTTTGACATCCCTTGATTGAACCCAGATCCACATCCTCTCCCCCCTGAGTTTGGGCAGGAGAGTTGGTAGTCCGGATGGATGACCACCACCTGGCTCTCGGATGAATCCGAGCTGACACCCCTGTCGGCTCAGCTTGTTGGTTGGGGTGTTGGTTTGGATGGAGGGCTCGGATTCACCTGAGAGCCAAATGGTGACCATCCATCCGGGCCGCTAACTCTCCTGCCCAAACTCAGGCGGGAGAAGATTTCTATCCATTGAACCCAAGGTCCATAATCAATTTCAACCAAATCTGAATTAAAAAAAAAAAAAAAGGGAAAAAAAATAAGAAAGGAAAATATAAGAATTCCTCCCTAAGAGTTGGCATGGAGATTTTCTCAGGTTCTGTTTGGTTGCAGACAAAATTAAAGGGATGAGAAATGAATTTTTAAACTTAAATCATTCTATATTTGTTTAAAAACTTTCATTATTATTTTGCATTCAAATCTCTTGTATTTGAAAAGTAAGATAAAAATTACATCTAAAAAACATAATTACTAAATATAGTTAAAAATTTAATTAATTTATACAAATAATGATCATAAAAGTTCATTTTTTAGATTTGAAAATTTGCATTTCCCATTCTTTAATTTTTTTTTGGTAAATGAAAAGTCTATTGAATGGGGAAAGAAGCCAAGAAATCGATATTACATAAATCGACCATCCAAGGAGTGGAACTGGGCCGAATGACCTTCCCCTCATAGTCAACGACCCTCCTAGCTAGGAAATGGGCAACTTCATTTGCCTTCCTAGTAACATATTTAAACAGGATGGACTCCCCATGACAAGCCCATCATTGAATATCTTCAATAACAGGTTGCACAAACACATCCACTGTAGATGAAACTCTAACAAGAACATCAATGAGAGTTTGATAATCCGACTCAATAACAAGATTAACAAAACCAACTGCAATCACTTCTTGAATTCCCACGCGCATAGCCAAGCTTCTCCCATAAGTACAAATGAGAATGACAATTTCCAAGATATTGCCATAATAGGAAATCCCATATGAAACCAAAGAATCAGTCCAATACCACTACAATAACCTTTCTCATTAAAAACTGCATCTACATTAAGCTTATAGACCCCTTCAGGTGGGAGAATCCAATGGGAATCAGTAGGGGTAATTCTTATACTATCCAACTTTGACAGCAACGAAGTCTTCCTCAAAATAAATGCATTCTGGAAATCCACAAGAAGATGCTTAGTTTTACCAATAATTGTACCCGGAGTGGATACATTTCTATTGAAATATAGATCATTTCGAGCATTCCAAATCATCCAACAAAATAAAGCCACCTTACCAAAAACATTCTTCTTTTCCTTTCAGTTTAAGTTCAAAGAGGACACCAACGATAACAACCATTGAGAAAGAGAAACTTCATAGTTTTCAAGAATCCTGATAAAAAGAGAAGAGCTCTACTACACAGCTCTTGCAAAAGGACATGTCAAAAGTAAGTGACTAATACTCTGAGTCTTCTTTCCACACCTTTGACATAAAATATCCATATTAACTTTTCACCTACAAAGCCCCTTATTAGTTGGAACACCATCTGCACAAGCTCATAAAATCCAATTTTTCGGGGGGCATTCAATGCCAAATCATCTTCCATAATGAAGAAGACATAAGTTGCCACTATTTAGAAGTAGAAGGGAGCAAAGATGATTCTTTCCATTTAAGATTGGATAAAAATGGTACCCTGATTTTATTGTAAAATTACCATCCTTTAAAGTAATCCAAACAAGTTGATCAGGTTGTGGGAAGTGCCGAATATGAATCTTCTGAATAGTTTTAATTTCCTCTTGCTGGAATAGCTACTTCAACAAATACTCCTTCCATATATGTAGCATGTGATCAATAAGGTCAGAAACTAAATGAATAGAGCAATTATGAAGCTGAATTGAATTGACCTTATTATCCTTTAAATGAGGGATCCCACCGATCATTCTAGATGTTAATCTGATCCCTAGTCCCCACTCTCCATATAAGACCTCTTAACATTAAATCTCTTCCTTCATAACATTTTGCCATACCCAAGAGGATTATGACCCAACTGAGCATGGAAAAAAAATTAGATTTAGGATAGTAAATGGCCTTTAGCAGCTTAACTCCCTGAGAATTGGGGTTCTTCCACACCCTCCAAGCTAATTTAATAAGCAATGCCTTATTTTGTAAGGAAGGATCACGTAGACCCCAACCTCTCCTTTCCTTTGATTGGCAAAACTGATCCCAAGAGATCCAATGGATCTTATGATTCTTTTTGTCTTCGCCCCAATAGAAATCCCTAGCTGCCTTTTTAATATCACTAGTAATAGAAACTGGTAATTTAAAATGAGATGCCACAAAGTTAGACATTGGTAATGCCACAGACTTAAGAGGGACCTCCTTACTAGCTTTAAGTAATAATTCGGCCTTCTAAATCTACATCCTATTGATGGATCCAAATCGTCTCATCCCAGTAGTTCGGGAAGAGGGGTGGCAACCCCAGTAGATGGTCGCCGCGTGGGGGTCGGATGAATCTGACCCCTCCGTTCGAGCCGATAAGCTGAGCCAACAAGGGAGTGTCGGCTCGAATGGAGGGGGTCGGATTCATCCGACCGCTACGCGGCGACCATCTACTTGGGTTGCCGCCCCTCCTCCCTGAAGTACAGGGAGGAGACGATTTGAATCCTATCCCTTCCCAAGAAAATAATTAAAGAAACATTGAGAGGTCCTTTTAGTTGCAAGAAAAATTAAAAGAATCTTGGATTGCGTACAAAGTTTGGGGTCTCTAAAAAAGCTCTATTCTCAACTTAAGTAGATAAAACTATCAATAGGGGAGGATTCAAATCGTCTCCTCCCTGTACTTCAGGGAGGAGGGGCGGCGACCCCAGTGGATGGTCGCCGCGTGGCGGTCGGATGAATCCGACCCCTCCGTTCGAGCCGACACTCCCTTGTCGGCTCGGCTTATCGGCTCGAACGGAGGGGTCGGATTCATCTGACCCCCACGCCTGGGGTCGCTGCCCCTCCTCCCGAACTACTGGGATGAGACGATTTGGATCCAGAAGGGATATGTTGTCAGGTGACAATGGCTCTTGTGCCAATGGAGACAACAACATCCAAGAGTGGTCATTTCACCGTCTTGCGTAAGAGTCCCCAATGTTCTTTTTTCCCTTAGCTTTTTGTTCCCAATTGATTATCTCAAGCCAAATTTGCATTAGTCCCAAATGAAATTCCAAAACTATCACCCCTATATATCGAGATCCCATGATGATTCCCTTTAATGCACACATTGGGTTGTTATAAGACTAAATGTAACAACCCTTGTCACATTTAGATTTATTCTTTAAAGAACTCATTTAGACTTAACCCTTAAAAAGAACTTAATTCTTTTCCCAATGAGGGTATCTCATTCATTTACATTAAAGGACATTCAAATACGGTATACCTGTTTGCTTCGTTGAACCATCGTCCATCAAGATAGAGACTTTGCAAGAGCCTTTCCGCTTAGGTCCTTCCCGCCTGAAGAAACGACCCAGGTGGTAGCCATTGTGATCTTTGTCTGACCGCTGGCAATGCCAACACTTGCCGTTTGACGAAAAAAATTCATTAGCTTGTCTCATTGACGGCTTATTGCTTCCTTTTCTGTTTTTTGCTATAATTCGATGGAAGTGATAGGCAAGAACTCCTTAAGCCTCTCTTACATCTCAATCCAAGTAGAGACAAGCTCTTGTCCTAGATTGTTGTCTTGATACTCCAGCTCAGTCCAAAAATCCTGAGCAGCCCCAATGAGCTTCATCTTTGCAAACCGATAACGAAGCTCTTTAGAATCTCGAATCCAAGTTCGAATTGATCCATGACGTAATCGATTGGCATCCATTCATCTTCATGGACACTGAGTTCCCTGACGTCATCTACCATCTTGGTGAATCTTTCTACTCGCATAACCCTCTTATCAGTACCTCACCCTCAAGTCCAATGTTGATGCCTTGAATCTCATCCAACTTGGTCTTAACTTCTCCAACATTGACGAAAATATGCCAGAACTTGGCATTGGAAACCGATACATCTCAGAATTTAACTTTAAAGACTTTGATGTGTTTCGGGACAAGCATGCCTTGAACTCGATCGAGCTATTGAGGCGACAAGGTATGGACTTTGAGAAGAACAGTGAGATGGGGATCGACTCATCGAAATTCGCCAAGTTGGTTAAGTCATCTGGACTCATCTGCAACGACTCAGTGAGTTGGGGGGACATTTCACAGTGTTTACGATTTGGGTATCTGGTGAAGATCCTAACGAGTTAGTGCTTGTCGGAAGAGAATGGGGAATTTTTGAGTTTGCTGATCAAGGTGTTATTCAGGACTAGGGTCTACGATGTAAAGCATTTGATGTGGTTCTGCAATAGCTTGTATGGAGGGTTGGACCGAGTTGCTGGGTTGCTTCATGTGGATTGGATGGTTGGGAAATGCCACTAGGCCGGTTCCGATATTTTGTTGATGTGGCATGCTTTTCACAAGATGATTAAGAGATACTTTGGGTTGATTGTCCTGAGATGCATGCCGTTGTTCTCTATGGGTTAAGTGAAGTTTTAGTGAAATAGGAGGTTAAAACCATTTGCCTTTAAAGCACTTAGGAGTATATTTGTCCATTTATTCTTAAGTTTCAAATAACTTTTGTTTTAATGCTTTCCACATGGCATATATATATATATATATTTTCCTTGGCTTTCCCACCATTTAAAAATCAGAAAATCGAAACTGATTAATATTCGATTTTGGTAAGCATTTTAAAACCATTTAATAAATGGTTTTGTTTTGGTTTTACTCATTACACACATAATCGAAACCAAACCAAATTAAATTGCACGGTTTAACACCCATAAGTGGAGGGAATTCAGAGCCAAACCGTTAAACCAAAACTTTATCAAATGGGAGTAAATAGGAAACCAGATCAGATTTGAATGTGTTGGATTTGCTAATAATGAGCCAGTCTCATTTTTTAGCTTAAGGTTCTAGTCCATTGGAAAAGAGCTTGGTTTACTAGCTAGGATAATCCTTTAAAATGTCCAATGCATATTTTTGTTGAGTTAGAAGTATACCATCCGATGTAGTAATAACTTCAATCACAAGAAAATAGGTAAGATTTTCCAAATCTTTAATATGAAATTATTTATGTAAACTGGCCTTTGTAGTAGAGATATGAGCTTCATCGGTGCCGGTGATGATTATGTCATCTACATACCAATATTGCAGTAAGAGTAAGCCCATTATGACATGTAAACAATGAGGCATCAGCTAATGATTGAGAGAAGCCCATTTGTACTAAAGCAGATACAAACTTCCTATTCCATTGGCATGGTGCTTGCTTAAGCCCATATAAGGACTTTTTAAGATGACAAGCCATACTAGAACTCAATGGTAATCCCTTAATAGTATAGTCAGGTGGAGGATTAATAAAGACTTCCTCATCAAGGTCACTGTGAAGGAAGGCGTTTCTCACATCAAGTTGGTAAAGAGGCACCAATTATAAGCGGCAAGTGTGATTAAACACTTTACAGTCACTAATTTGGCCACTGGAGCAAAGGTCTCTTGAAAGTCTAAACCTTCTAATAAGGTGAAGCCCTTAGCCACTAAGTGGGTTTTATATCGTTCAATTTGACCATTAGCATGTCTTTTGATTTTGAAAACCCACTTGCATCCAATGACCTATTTACCAGGAGGTAAGGGCCCAACAGTCCATGTGTTATTTTTTCCTAAAGCATTGGTTTACTACCATCCAGAAGAAGGACAAGGGGGTGTGTAATAAGAGAAACAAGGTCTGAATAAGAAGATTGAAAAGAGGAAAAATGACGAGATGCTCTTGAATCAATGGCCTAGGAGTGTAAAGGAGTAGTAACATTCAGACAAAGACGCATACCTGCAAAATTCGCATTAGAAGGAGTACCATTTAAAAATGACATGAGTTGCTGGTACTGTGTAGATGTAAGAGGGGGAAGAGGAGAACCAGTGACGCCTGTATCAGGAGAAGTGATTGTATCAGTAGAATTTTCTGTATCAGCAGAGATGCCTATATCAGTAATAGGAGGTAGTGGCGCTGAGATGTCAGATGCCATGAGAAGTCGAGGAGGAGAAGAACGATTGTATCTGGGAGGCCGACGAACAAACGCAGGTGGAAAACCATGAATATCATAACCAGTATCCTTCGCATGGCCATACTTGTTGCAGTAATAACATAGAGGCCTTCAACCAAAACTTCGTGTATCAGTAGGATAGTTACCAGACTTTCTTGAGACATTACTCGAATTTCTTGAATGGATTGTACTACCATGATTGACTGCAAGCACGGCAATTTCCCGAACAAAGGACTACAGTTCTCTGGCTCAAAAATATATATTTCAAATAAGTTTGACCAAAGACATCGTTGAGACCCATTAGATATTGATAGACTTTCTCAGTCTGTATTTTCTCCAGAAGTTTAGGTAGACAACCACAGGTACACTCTGGCAGCTCAACATGAGACCTTAACTCATCCCTGAGGACCTTCAAGGCAGAGAAATACCCTGAGACTGACATAGTATCTTGACGAAGAAGAGAAATCTCTCTTTAACTCATACACTCTTGGTCCATTACTTTGAGCATAGCGGATTTCAAGATCAAGCCAAAGATCACGAGCATTATCGGCATACAAGACACTTGCATGAAGATCTTTCACAAGACTGTTATAAATTCAAGACCTTACCATACTGTCACGTTGGTCCCAGGCAGATGCAGACAACGAGTCTTCAGGTCGGGGAAGAGATCCATCAACAAATGAGTTTGTTTTTAGCACCTAGTGCTACACGCATTGCTCATTTCCAAGAGGAGTAATTGTTACCATCCAGAGGTTGAGTAACAAGAACATGTCTGGGATTGTCAAGCGCATACAGCAACAGTGGAGAGGGAAACAAAATACCTGAGGTTGTAGTTGTAGTTGTAGTTGTAGTTGAAGCCATTTGAAAGAATTGCAAGACAAACTGAAACCATAAAATAAAAATAATTGCAAGAATTTACAAGAAAAAAACCCAGACGAAAAAAAAAAATTGAAGAAATTCGCAGACAATGCAAGGATGATGACGAATCTTTGCAGGCGGAAGAGAAATTTGAGTGTGCATCAACCAGAGAGCAGATCGGAAGCAAGAATTTGTCTCAGATTAGATGCGACTTGAAGAAGAAAAAAGAATTCGCATTATTGAATTTGCACTGCTAATAAAAAATGAATTTTCCTTGGATTCAGGATAATTGTTGTCTGAATTCCTTGTATGATACATGTATTTTTTTTTTTTTGGTAAGAGTGTGATACATGTATTATTAATAAGTTTTTTTTACTTAAAAAAAAAAAAAAAAAAAAAAAAGAAGAAGAAGAAGAAGAAGAAAGGCTTCCTGGTTGCTTGGAATTTGATCCCCAAATCCAGAGCATACAAATCCTAAACTTATTTGAAGCAGTTTCTGAACAAAACCATCCTTAAGAGACCTTTTCAGGGAAATTCTTGCAAACTCTTTGCGGAAGTGAGAGGACTGTTGTCTTCTTCCCCAATATTCTGTTCTGGGTAAACAAATCTGTTCTCGAGATCCATCTGAGAACTTGACTGGAAGCTCTTGTATAATATGCAGCTTGCAACGGTGTCAAGGATACTGAAGAGGGAGTATAAGTATGCAATAAACATCCCTTCTAATACCATGGAGGGGCCGAATCTGTCAGAATGTTTAAATACTCTTACGATCCTGTACTGAAACAAGGCTTCCACTAAGGCTAGTCCCAGATTGACAGGGAGAGCCAGAGAAAGTGCCGTTGAGGCCCTGCCTCTGATCAGCACACAGGCTCTGAGGATTGCTAGAATCCCACTGCAGTTCTCTGTCCCTGCTATAACCAAGGATAAGTTGCAGACAATAAGAGTATTAGCAAGGATGATTGAGTAGAAGATAGCAGAGGCTGCTGAGATGATAATAATGAAATTGGTTGAAGAGAAACCAGAGGCTTCCAGGAAATTGAAGACAAGGAAGAGCAGAGAGAAGGCGGCTGCATTTGCTGAGAGGATAACAAACAAGTTGCAGAGGTGGGTGATGAGAAGGGGAGCATATAGAGCTAGGAAAGAAGAGAAGGAAGGTTGAAGAGATCCCTTGCGGTGATGAAGAGCATGAATTACACAGGCTTTTGCTAGTAGGAGAAAAGAGAGGGTGAAAGGGATAGATAAAATCGAAGAAGAAATGGTTTCAGATAACTTGAGATTGAGAAACAAGAAGAAATTTGATGAGGGTGGGAACCCAGCTGCATCAAATAGTAATTGAAGACGAACATGAATGGTTGAAAGGAGAGGTAACAACGATGGTACTAGGGACTGAGAGAGGAGAAAGGAAGCAGAGGCAGGGAATGCAAGAATTGCAGCCGTTGAGGTGAAGTACTGGTAGTTCTTCAGGAAGGTGTAGATTGATCTCCTGATGATCTTGCTTGTTCCCTCCATAGGAATTGATGGTGTTTCTTTCATTAAGATGAAGATGAAGATGGGAATGGATTCTCTTAGAAACTCTTAAGATGGAGATGGAGATGGGAATGGATTGTCTCAGAACCTCGAAATAGGACCTTTATATAAAAAGAAGAAGAAGCTAATCAAACCCTGATAAAAAAAATGGAAGTTCTTCAAATGGATAATACTCTCTCTCTCTCCCTCTCTCCCTCTCTCCCTCATTAGGAGGTGGTGGTAGTTTGGGAGATGTTTGGGATTTGGTGTTTTAGTTGAATAGATTGGCCAACAACTAAACTGAACTGCACAACTTCTAAGGTGGATTTGTTTTGGGTCAAAAGGGGAATAGTGTTGGTGATCTATCTATTTTCAGGCCTGAAGTTGAAGAGAGAGAGAGAGAGAGAGAGAGAGATGAAAACCTGATTCTTCTTTTCTTTATTATTGTAATGTATTATAATACTAACAGAAGAAATAAAAAACCCAAATCCAACAACACAGGTATTGTTAGTAAATTAGATTATTGGATGAGATAGAGATTATAGAGAGAGATGGGGTTGAAGAGAGAGAGACAAATGGGGTGTTGTTTAGTTAAAATTATCTCAATCAAGCTTTTATGTTGATTTAGTCAATAAATAAAATAAATGATGAAATCCAATTAGGAAGAGTATTTCAAAAATTTTCCTTTTGAACATCCATGTTAATGATATTTCTGTTTTGTTTAATACCCATATAGTTATTACAGATTACCTAACTTTTTTTTTTTTAATTTTTTCTTATGACGTAGGAAACTAGCTAAACAGGCCTCTTTTGCTGATGATTCCAAGGAGCTATGGACCTCTGTTTTGGATAGCTTTTGTTATACTTCACCAGTTTCAATCATCCCAATACTGCTTAGATTGCAAGATATAATTATAAAGAAACAATAAATGGGAAAGGGCTAATTTGGGTATTTCACTATTTAATTACCTTCCTATTAGGTTAGCTTAAGTCAAAGTACTTGCCTAATTGGAATCGTTCTCCTTTACCCTCTGGGTATTCCGATTCTGCCCCGAATGGGGAGAATCTGATCCCGTTCGATACCAATTTGGATCGGTCGGTATTGGTCTATATCAGACCATCCCATGCCTCTTGGGACTGGACCCATTTTCCGTCCGTATCTATTTTTTAATATTAAAAAAGTATATTTTTTTAAATTTTAACCTTAGATGGTCAGCAAATGCAACTGAAACACTTGGATGGTTGACATGTGCCACTAAAGAATAAGGGTATTAGATTGGATCGGCAGATCAAGCCCAAGATCCGGTACTGCCCATACCGGAACTGATCTCACGAAAGAGACAATATTCATAGTAGATCCGATACAATGGACCAATCCGATACTGATATTAGAACCATGGGTTACTCAACCATGTTGGATATTTGTAATCATCATTGGTGGGTCCTCAACCTCTTCAAAGTTTGATTCTTTGAAAAAATATATGGTTGGCCCTCTATAGCATAAAAATGGTCTCCCATCAATTAATTATTATCACGAACTAGCACCTCTCTAACAATAGGAGATGATTTGAATCCTCTCTATATGGTAAGCCTTGAATGGTTAGAGTTGTCTTTCTTTCCTTTTTGTTAATTCTCCGTAATTTTATGTTGTAGTTTTGTTCCTGTATTGAAAACCTATAATTGGATTCGAATTGGGAAGAAGAAGCAATATTTTAACGATCCGAGAAATCTTTTTTGGGGTTTGTAATTCAAAAGATCTGTGGACCTTATACAAAGAGGTAAGTTTCAATTATTTTCTGTTACTTAAGTTACTAAAAGAGGAAAAATGACAAAAACCGAAGGCATTCATGGCTTATTTTCTTAAGGAGTAGTTTGGTTGTAAGGAAAATTAAAAGGGAAGAAAATTGAAAATTTTAAACTTAAAAAGGAAACTTGTCTAAATTAGAATCGTAAGACAAAACATGATTATATAAACTATTTAAATTTTCAATCATAATTAGTAATGATAATTATTATATGTAAAACTTATTTTACTTTTTAAATTCAAGGGACTTGGATGGAATATAAATTAATAATTAAATATATAACGATTTGGAGTTAGTTACGTAATCATTTGATAGTATATGCCATAATGATTAAGAAAGTTTCACTTCTCTTCTTTTTAATGCCCCTTCAACCAATTAGAACCCAAATAAAAACCATGATGTTTGGGACATGAAGAACCAGGGTTTTAGTAATTAGTATTGGATCGATTGGTTTGGTGGTTTCGTATTGATTTTGGGTATGACTGATTCCGATTTGATATTGATTCCTAATAGATTTTGAGGATTGGATACCTATTAATTTTTTTATTATATAAAGTTATGAGTCAATCATCTCACAAATAGGTATCCATGGTTACTAGGAATATAATAATAATATTTTAATTGTTTAATTAAATAAGAAAAATTTACTCAGACACCCCCTTGATAATTGATTTACTATACAGAGTTACTTTTTCTTAACAAAAGTTATACGAATTACCCCTGAAACAATGTTTTATAACAGTATAGTCTACATCGGGCATTAAAAACTGATAAATTTTTTTTAAGACAATATTATCCTTATTAAATGAAAAATTACATAAATATACCATTGTCTATCTTGGAACGAGGTCTCTGCAAGTTCTCAAGCCTCGTTCCAGAGATAGACGATGATATATTTATGTAATTTTATATTGAGTAAGGGTAGTATTGTCTTAAAAAATTTTAGAATTTTTCTTAATACCCGGTACATATGGACTATATTGTTATAAAACATTGTTTCAAGGGTAGTCTGTGTAACTTTTGTCAAGAGAAGGTAGTTCTGTATAGTAAACCAATTGTCAGGGAAAGGGGTGTCGAAGTAAATTTTTCATTAAATAATAATCTATCCATGTCATGGGAGAAGATTGATTCCAAAAATGTGTTTTTCTAGTTGGATCAGGTTCAAGGTACCAATTGATTCAGATTGATTTTGGAAACACCTGATACTGTGTCTGATACCTAGATTTAGAACCTTGGGTAGAAACTGAGAAGATGGTCCTACTATTGTATAAATGTTATTCATCCCTCAATTAATAAAACAAATTTTTTTCCATGCCACCATTTAGGAAATGATCTCCTCTAATAGAGCATACCAAATTTTGCTATGTAAAAGAGTGATAGAAAATCTTACAGTTGGAGAGTGATAGAAAATCTTACAGTTGGAGAGTGACGTATCAAATTTTTTCATTGGATATCTAGAAAATGATTTGAATAGATAACGTATGAATTTTTAACATCAAATTCAATCATTTATCCTCTTATCTAATGTCATAACTTCCTATGTAGTCATGTACACCAATATTTTTCAATTCTTTATTTTGCCACTTTGTAAATTTTTGAAATTTGATATTTGACTAGGGACTTCAGGGTTTACTTTTCTACAAAATTTTAGTCTCATCCAATGTCCACCTGGTAGATCTAGGTGTCCATTAAGGAGATTCTTTCCTTGAAATATGTGTAGGAAAATTAGTTCCATCTTGTTCGTCAAATTAGCATACTAATCAGACGATTCCAAGTCAATAAGCAGAGTCAGCCTCTAAAATCGGTTTATCTACATGTGATCGAGTTGCAATTCCTTCTGTTTTTTAAGCCGACTTGCCTGATCCAGTCCCATTTGACTTTGACAGATCGATTATTTCCGTATATACGTGATTTTTTTTGAGTTTGGATCACATGCTTGTACAAGTACTCTTCACAGGATCAAATTACATTTGATGTGGTGTGAGATTTACCTATCTAATGTGGGACCCATGTGGTGTGAGATTTACCTATCTAATGTGGGACCCACTACTTTCTTTTATCCTTTGTGTTTGTATTGATGGGAACATTGTAAATGGAGACCTTACGAGGGGAAGTTACTACGTCCAACATGAATAGGATAGTGAAGCTTCATTGGCACCTTTGAATTGAACAATCAAATACGCTTCTTGGTTTGGGCGTGAAGGAAGATCAATGCTTCATTAATTTTGTTGGTGAAGTGTCAACTTTTTGTTTGATAACTTTTCTTTTCCCTTCCTTCGTCATCTCTAGCAATCATTTTTATATTAAGTTTCATTTGATGTGACCCCGACTGAGTCTGATCTTTGCTCTTAGAAAATCCATACTTGCATGATCTTTTCTTTTTTTTTTAGTTTTTTGTTTTTGTTTTTGTTTTTGTTTTTGTTTTTTTGGTAAACAAATTAGATGCATGACCATGGGGATGTTGAATATGAGGGTTCAACGATTCAGTAGCTCAAGGCAAACCATCAGAGGACCCACATCTCAACTTGGAAGATGAGATTATATATTATCTTTTATCTTCATAATTTATTAATTTTGAAATTTTCTGTAAAATTTTCATCTCAAAAGTTTGAATAGACAAGTGAAACGATTCTCACGTGTGTAAATTAAGAAAGTTGTATATTATTTGCATGGTAGTCAATATATGACTAAATTCTCAACACAAGTACTATGGACACGAGGTTTTGCCCTGAATTTGGACTGACACGTCGATAGGGAGACTTGTGTTGCAAAGAACAAGAACCATGCCATAGAGAGTATTGGACTTGGGTCCAAGGGTGACTCTTTGATGCCTGAATCAGATATGTGAACAATATTAATAGTCAATGCTAGGAGTAGAAAGAATAGCATACAGTTTATAAGTTATTAGATACATTTATCGTATGAGCAAGGTGACGATGGAGAGATCCTAATTTTGTATGGTGGTGGCTTGGGACCTTGGGTCATTGCAATGGGAAACCACAATCCATCTAGGACTATATTCCTCTGATGCATCAACATCACGTGTTGTCCACATACTAGTGGATTATTTTTATGCAGATCAAGTGGAGATTGTAAATAATAAAAACCTGTGGTTCTGATACAATGTAAAGTTTTTATTCCAAAAATAGAACACTATAACCCAAAAAGAAGATGAATATCATGAAAAAAGTAAGATTACATTGAAAAAAATTGTTGATATAAGATATACCCACTAATTAACTTTACTAGATTTACATGAAGATGATGTAAGATGCCTCTTATCCATTATATATATGGTGTGGATAGATGCGTGGATAGAATTTAGGCAACAAAATAAGTGGGACCCACAAAAGTTTCTATTTTTGCCCTTGAGATTTCATATAATTTAGTGGGTTTTTTCAAGCAGTAAAAATTTTATGGAGAAAATAGTAATAAGGTTAAATTGGTTTGTCGAAAAATAACAAATTAATTAAAAGGTGTGATCCAAGCAATCCTTTCATGGGACAAGTTAATGTTTCCCATGGTCCAGCCAATATAATATTGACATATGATATAGGATTTAAAAAAAATAATAATAAATCAGTTTTTTAAAATGTCAATTCCATTGATTTGATATCGATTATTAAAACTATGCTTGTATAGGAGTGCACGCTTGAGATGGTGAAAGTCTTTTTTTTATTGCAATCTATCATTGAAAATGACAATTAATTTACAATGGAGGAAGAATTGAACTCCAACACGCTTCGAAAATCTCCATGTTTGTCTGTTTGAGAAGTAATACTAATTTAAAAAGGCAATGTGGACTTTGAGAGGACTCGTGGATTAGAACTGCTAGTGTAGAAAGCTAAGATCCTTGAAAATTTTAATTCTCACTGTAAATAAACAAATGTTTGACCTGGTCCAAACTTGAGGTCATGTATTTCTTGTCAACTTGGGGTTCTGTAATTTTTTTGGGGTAAATGTAGGATCATAAAGGAAGCATTATTTTTCATTGAATTTTTTTTTTTTGAAAGAGCAGTGAAATAACCTTTTCAATCCCTTAGTTTGGATGCCTATGTGTGCTATGGTTTTAATGTTGGTGCAGGAATTACACAGCTTGACAAGGAATCCTTCTCTATTGTTTAATATGTAAATTGAAACAAATAGCACCAACAAGAGAATACCCAGGTTCAAATCGTCTCTCGTCATTGGAGAGACTTCGGTCATATGTGATCCAGTTGTTGGAGTTCACTTAGTATTTGTACCAATACATCGGTCTGTGCACTGGGTAAACTCCAGTCATTAGATCACGATTGGAAGAATTAGACAATAAGAAATGATTTTTTTTTTTTGGTTCTCAGAATCCAGCCCATTCTCTAAGTTGGCATTAATGCAATAAAAAAAATGAAAGAGGAAGGTTGTCCAAGTAAATTTTTTACCGGCAAAGTAGATATTTTCACACCAGCTTCACATGACATTTTTTTTTCTATAAAAAAAATGAAAGAAGGAGGTGTTTTTAGTAGATCTTTTTCTCGACAAAGTAGATATTTTCTCACCAGTTTCATTAGATGACAGTGTTCTTGAAATCTAGTTTGATAGCAAAAATTAAAACCCAGCAAATAAGGGTGTATGTCAAAATCAAATGATACCAATAACATTTATTGAAATAAATCCCATACCATTTATACGGAAATCAATATATCATTTATTAATCGATACGGTAACCATTGCAAAAATAATGCCGTTTACGTAATTGCTATGGTACGGTAATGTACCGATTTACTGCTTGTATGAAACGGATTACATACCAAACAATACTGTGTAATCCCGCTACTAAGTACTTAACCTTAAATGGCGAAATCCCTAATACGGTTATAGGGTCATACCCTTAAGGCCGTAACTGAATAACCCTATTGCATTCTCTTCCTCTCCTTCAATCCTTTTTTCCTGACGACGCTCTTCCAGAGTTTCTCAAGCTCTAGCACCACGTCATCTAGAGTCCCCCCAACGGAAAATTTTCTGTTGCTATTTTATCGATTAAAATGCCGTCGCACAAAATGCACGACAGAACTAATAAGTTGCGTCGTTGTATCACAATTTAGGCGATGGAATTCATATTCCCGTCAGGTGAATTGCTTTTGGGCAATAATAATACCGTAGAGAAAACTTTTTGGCGACGGTCATTATTTACCGTCTCAAAAATTGAAATCTTACCGTACCGTCGTGGTATATCATTTAGGGCGATGGAAACCAAGTCATCATCGTCAAAAGCCGTCGCGAAAAACCCCTTTTCTTGTTGTGACGTTAGTCTTTCTCTCTCTCTCCCCCCACACTCTTTTATTCACTATATCTCTCTCTCAATTGATGGAGGCTTAAAGTGGTCTTATATTGATGAATGCCTTAATTTAATGGCTTTTTTTTGGGTTTAGATTTGTTTACTCTCAACCTGGCCATGCAATTGATACAAACAATTTAAATACTTTAATGAAAAATTGAACCTTTAAGAAACTGATATTCTAAACCTTCAATACCACAACCGAAATCATTTATACTGAAAACCATTGACATTACCAATACTGATTTTTTATATAAATCGAAGACCATTACCTATACCAATTTCTTATTTATATCGAAAACCATTACGAATATCGATTAGCAATTGGTAGTGGTAAGTAGTTTCATAAAGAACTCAAGATATTAGTTTTCACTATGAACAATTGCCTTGGTCAGTTGGTTGGTGTCCTCACCCCCTCCCCCCTCCTCCCTCCCCTCCTTATATCTAGTATTAAGGCTCAAGAGGAGTGTTGTGTCTATGTGATATTGTCGACTAATTGGGTCAAGGGTGGCACAGTTTAGAACACGTCTACATGAAAAGGGTTGGCATTTGCTTATAAACCATAACCTCTATTGACATTCAACCAATGTGGACTATCATAATTGCCCTCTCTTTGATATTATTTTTCTTTTATTTATTTATTTATTTTACCTATTTATCAAAAATCATTTTTTACCTGTTTTAAATAAATCTCTCTTCAGTGTCAAAACTTGGGCCAAGCCAAATGCTCAAACTGAAATACCATTTAAACCCAAAACCACTTGCTAAACAGATTTAAGGGTCCAATTTCAGGTGTTCATTTTTCTTTTCTTCTTTTTTTTTTTCTTTTTTCTTGGGCCTGGTTTCAATTTAGGATAAGAAAATTGAAAAAATCAAAATTTGGGCTTGGTTTTGGCCGGACCAATTAAATAAAATAAAAAACCCAACTGAAATTAAATAATTATGATCAAATAGGGTTGATACAATAACTCATTAATAACCAAGTTTGAAACTTTTACCTTCTCTCCCTCTCGCTAAACACTCTTTCCTTTAGTCTCTTCTTAAATTTCGATGTGGGACTAAAATTAAGTGTCTTCTCTTAATCATTTCATTTTTTTGGAAGAAAATATTAGTTTATTATTATTTTTTAAAGGTCGTTTGCATACACGGCCCATGTATGTACACAGTTAGAATATCAAGTCTTTCATTTGATGGAGGAGGGATAGTTTAGCGATTACACTTCTTTATGAGCCTTCTTTTTTTTTTTTTTTTTTGGTAAAGTCCCTTCCAGTTGGCCACAGGGCAACTGTCTTTGACGCCCCACACCATTGCGACAGGAGGGGGCTTGCCCATCAGCCTACTTTGCCAAGAGGTGGCAGGAGCGGATTCAAATCGTCTCCTCCCTGTACTTTAGTGAGGAGGGAGACGCCCCCATCGGATGGTCGACACATGATTCTTGGGAAAATCCTAGCCCCACATCCCAGCCGACACCCAGCCGACAAGCCTAGCCGACGGGGGGTGTCGGCTCGGACGTGGGGCTAGGATCTTCCCGAGAACCACGTGTCGGCCATCTGACGGGGGCGTCTCCCTCCTCCCTGAGGAGACGATTCCGATCCGGCAAGAGCGCAACTACCTCTTGGCTGAAAGTACAACCGTACTTGGCTGCCTTATCTTAATCCAACATTAGAAAAACACAAAAAGGAATAGAAAATATAAAATCTATAAATTAGATAAGGCATCTCAATCTACATGAAAACGATAAAAAATCAATAATGCCAAAACAAAAGATTATTAGCTTTAATCTTAAATTTATTAATTAGATTTGATCTTAGGCTACAAACATCTAAATTGATTACCACTTGCATTCTGCTTCGGTTATCATGCGCGAGGTGCCTCCGATCAAGCTCGTGTTGCAAAGTGCAGTGAAATCTGCTATGCATTGGGTTAAAATCTTTACTGATTCTCAAATTTTCTCTATCTACTTGAGTGGGCAAGGAGGTCTACCATTGAATTCTGTTTTCGTACTTATTCATGATATTCAAGTAGAGCTATCAATTAGTCGATCTCGATCGGACTTAATTGGTCCTTATACCATTTTAACACCCTACACTGTAACCGCCCGTTTTGTTAATCTGTCCCTGATCAGCTAGGCATGTATATGTTTATATTAGGTCCAGTTAATCTCGATCCATCCATAATCGATTTATAAACGGGCTCATGTTAAAAATAGTGAGAGATGTTAGGTTTCGAATCCATAATTGTTCTAATATTGTAAATTAGATACTTTCTTGTAGGGTTTTAATAAACTCTTATTAAGGTTGTGATCACCCAGGTAGATGAAAATGAAGATGAATGAAGGATGAGAGACTCAAAAAATGGAGGAGAATAAGAGACATTTAATGTTTTAGGTTCCTAGCTTTGAGATTGTATTTATTTCAAAATGAAAGAGAATAAAAAACATTTAATGTCTTAGGTTCTTAGTTTTGGAGTTATATTTGTTTGGTTTAAAATTTAAACTAGGACTGCAAGTTTGGTTCTGACATTTCGAACCCAGTCCTAACCTGCCTTGAACCATGATAGGGTTGAAGCTAGTCCAAACCTGACAGGATTTGATTGAATTAAGATTGATCCCCCGAGTTAAACCCTCCCGGCCGACTATATATATATATATACCTTAACCCTAAACTAAAAGACACTCGACATTCGACACTCAAGTCTCGACAGCCTAATCTCTCCTCTCATTCTCTCAACCGACACTCGACGTTCCAGTCTCCAACCGACACTCCAGCCTCCAGCCGACGCCCACGCCGACGCCTCAATCGCCATCTCCGGCGGATTCTTCCTGTCTTGCTTCTGTTACTTTCCGAGAGTCAAAAGGTGAGAAAGTAGTTATTGGAGAGAGAGAGAGAGAGAGAGAGAGAGAGTTAATCTGAGCAAGATGTTCTCCATTGACGTTCTCCTCAAATTCATAGTGAAATAAATCTCTTCGATTCTTCGCCTGTAGACGTAGGGCTCAAGTTTGGAGCTGAATCACTTAAATTTGTGTTGTCTTCTGATTTAATCCTTTCAAATGTGCGTTTTTTTCGTTGAGTTTGCATACCAAGTTATCTAATATTGTTCTTTAATCTCTACTTTCTTGTTTACTCATGCTGGTTTCTGCTCTTTGTTGGTTTCAATTTCTTTCTTCAGTGATGCGTAATGTGAAGCTGAATCTGTTTTAATTGCTTGAGGCTGTCAGTTCATTCACACACCGGTGTACTCTCAAATTCTCGGTGGGTATCATACCTTTGAAATCACAGAGATTAGGAGCGAAGTTATGAAGCTTTAATAGAAGCACGTAAGGATTTTCTTTATTAATTTACTACAATACAACTGCAGAGAAAGTTATTTACAGGGATGAAAGCAACAAACAAAGGGCCTAAGATTATAGTGTCCGTTATCCATTCTTAAACTTCGTTGTCCTCTCTCTCTCTCTCCCCCCAAGACCTATTTTCAACCAGAATGAAAGGTTGGCGCGTTTCTTTCTTACCAATCTGATTCAGGGTTAGGTCAACTCAACCACCACCCTCCCGCCCCCGCCCTCGGAATCTTTCAAGGTCAATCAGGTTAAGGTTAATGTTAAGGTTAGATCCAATCCTCCCAGAATAGGGTTGGGGATATACATTTTCTAACCTTGATAGAGTTGGATTGGGTTAAGGTTATGTTAAACATACTCAGGTCAATATTAGGGTTTTAAAAAATCTGGCTCAATCCGGCCTTATTGCAGTCATACTTTAAACCAAGATTTGGTTTAAAAATATATTCGGTTCATTCAGTCGCGCTATACCCTTTCTCCGTGAATGTCCGTTTAAGATTCGGTCCGGGCCTAAGCCTGACTGTTTAATAATCAAGTTGGTCGGTCTTGGTCCAAAATTAGTTGGGTTCATTCAGACTACACAGTGCCGGCTTGAAATTCACATCCCTAATTATTCTACAGGTGTATCTTAGGATTTCCATGCTCTTCTAGGTATGTTCATAGGACTTCTAAGCTCGTTTGGTGATTAACCCGAAGAACAATTCTTATGTTCTTCTATTCTGGCGGAACGAAAAACTATTCGGAACAAGAGTTTGGGGTTTGATAAATTTGATTTATTCTTCCGTTCTAGATTTGGAATTCGGGTTTTCGGGTCTGGATTTTGGATTACTCTTGTTCAGGGATGAATATCAAATCCTTTAAATAATTTTTCCAAACCCATTGTGGATAAATTAAGTTTGCTTCTTGATTGGGTTTGCAAAAGAAAGAGAGAAGAAAATATCATCTTGGCCAATAGGTTGACCTCTAAAGTTGGTCCGACTAAAACCGGTTGTGCCGGCTGATTTGAAACTCTTGCAGTCCATTTTTTTAACCAAACTAATAAAGTTTTGAACTAGCACTATCATTTTTTTTTTACAGAAATCACAAAACAAAATTGAGTCATTTAATTTTAATATTTTTTTTATTTTAAATCATCCATTCTTGCTTAAAATTGAGAGTATACCATAAATTCATAATGTCCATAATGTTTAAGGTATTGAAACACTTACATAGACATAAGAGATATATACTAATACAAAAAAGTATTTAATTAAATATTAAATTTGACACATGATTTTACCCCATTATCTATCTACTTGCTGTCTATTTTTTTAACCTAACTAATAAAGTTTTGAACTAGCAATATCATTTTTTTTTATAGAAATGACAAGGCAAAACTGAGTCACTCAATTTTAATATATTTTTTATTTTAAATCATCCGTTCTTGCTTAACATTGAAGAGTATACCGTAAACCCATAATGTCCACAATGTTTAATGTATTGACACACATACATAGACATAAGAGATATATATTAATGCAAAAAAGTATTTAATTGAATTAAACCTTAAATTTGACACATGATTTTAGCCTATTATCTATCTATTTAAGGAACACATCATCAGCACGTGGTCTAACAAATACCTTGCGAGGTTTGAAAAAATAACAAAACGTGTGACATTTTTTTATTATTTTTATTTTTTATTGAGTAACGTTGAGTAACCTCCAAGGTTTCTCGTGAGATTCTAGAGTTTCAACACCAAGGTTCAGTCTGTAAATTAATTCCATAACATTTTCACAATACTAAGGTAGTATTAAATTCCAAATTTTCATTGCATTTTTTGGATCTGGATTTCTTAATCCTATTTAAAATGGAATTTCCCAAAGGGGAACTTAGTTCTGCCACGTGGTAGGTCATATAGGGCGATCGTTTTGATTTTAATGTTTTTATCGGGTTGATGTAGTGGGTTCTTACTAGTTTGGTTTTGGTTAGCTTAATGGATTTTTATAAGGTCATTAACAGGTTGGTTCGGTTTTGTTTGTGATTTGTTGGATTGGATTGGTTTGAGTTTATCAATTGATCCATTCTGGTTTGATTTTTCACCCGTATCCAAAAACAAGGCCCAATTACGACCCAATAAAATTTCAGTATAATTCGTTTTAGACTTTTAGGCCAAATCCAGCTGATTCGATTTCAGTTTTCAAATTGGTCTCAATTTTGACATCCTTAGATTGCGCCCAAGGTCTATTGAGCCCATGGTCCTTAATCAGTTTCAACCAAACCAGAACTTTAAAAGAAAAAAAAAAAAAAAAAAAAAAAAAAAAAAAAAAGGGAAATGTACACGGAGATCTTCTCAGGTTCTGTTTGGTTGCAGACAAAATTAAAGGGTTGAGAAATAAATTTTTAAACTTAAAATGAAAATTTTTGTAATCATTATAACACACATGACGAATTCAAAATCATTCCATATTTGTTTAAAAACTTTCGTTTTTATTTTTCTTCCAAATCCTTTCCATTTGAAAAGTAAATATAATTAAAATTTTAACTAATTTATATAAATGGTGAATATAAAAGTTAATTTTTTAGATTTGAAGATTTGAATTTCTCATTCTTTTAATTTTTCTTGTAACTAAAAGGAGCCTCAATGTTTCTTTAATTATTCTGTTGGGAAGAGATTTGTTGTCACACGACAATGGTTCTTGTGCCAACAAATGGAGTTCATTAAAAAGCAACCAAGAGGAGGGGTGGGGTGGTCATTTCACCATCTTATGTGAGAGTATCTGAAGTTCTTTTTTCCCGTACCTTTTTTTTTTATCTATTGATTATCTCAGGTCAGATTTGCATCGGTCCCCAAATGAAAATCCAAGACCATCACCCCTGTGTATATCGAGATTCCATGATAATTCCCTTTAATGTACAATCATTGGGTTGTTATGTACACTCATTGGATTGTTATAAGAATAAAAATAACAATCCTTGTCACATTTAGATTTACTCTTAAAAGAGCTCATTTAGACTTGACCCTTTAAAAGACCTTGATTCTTTTCAATAGAAATCTTCTCCCGTCTGAGTTTGGGCGGGAGACTTGGCGGCCCGGATAGATGGCCGTCACCTAGCTCTCGGGTGGATCCAAGCCCTCCATTCAAACCGACACCCGAGCAGACAAGCTGAGCCGACAGGGGTGTCGGCTCGGATGGAGGGTTCGGATTCACTCGAGAGCCAGGTGGCGGACATCCATCAGGGCCGCCAAGTCTCTCGCCCAAACTCAGGTGGGAGAGGATGTGGATCCGATTCTTTTCCCAACAAGGGTATTTCAGTCATTTACATTCAAGGACATTGAAATATGGTATAACGGTAATACCCGTTTGCTTAGGCCTTAGAGACTTTGCAGGAGTCTTTCTCCTTAGGCCCTTCCCGCCTGAAGAAGCAATTGAGGCGGTAGCCGTTGTGACCTTTGTTCGACTGTTGGCAATGCCAACACTTGCCGTTGGACGAAAAAAATTCAAAAGTTTGTCCCATCGACTGTAATTTTATTGCTTCTTTTTCTATTTCATGCTGCAATTCGATGGAAGTGGTAGGCAAGAATTCCTTAAGCTGCATCTCAATCCAAGTAGAAACAAGCTCTTGTCTTAGACTGTTGTCTTGATACTCCAGCTCAGTTCAAAAATCCGGAGCAACCCCAAATCTTTGCAAACCGATAACGAAGTTCTTTAGAATCTCAAATCCGAATTCGAATTGATCCGTGATGTAATCAACCAGTAACCATTCATCTTGATGAACACCGAGTTCCCCGACGTCGTCTAGTACTGTCTTGGCGAATCTTTCTACTCGCGTAACCCTCCGATCATTACCTCACCCTCAAGTCAAACGTTGATGCCTTGAATCTCATCTAACTTGGTCTCAATTTCTTTGACGCTTCCTTGAATCTCATTCAACTTGGTCTCAACTTCTTCGACGTCGATGGAAATATGCCAAAACTTGGCCTTGGAAACTGATTCTAGATCTTTAGTGTGTCTTAGGTTAATTAGTCATGCCCTTGACTTAATCGAGCTGTTGAGACGACAATGTGTGGACTTTGAGAAGAACAGTGAGATGGGGATCGACTCATGGAAATTTCCCATGTTGGTTAAGTCATTTGGACTCGTCTACGACTAAGTGAGTTGGGGGGCCATTTCACAGTGCTTACGATTTTGGGTATCTCATGAACATCCTGACAAGTCAGTGCTTGCCGGAGGAGATTGGGGAATTTCTGAATTTGCTGATCAGGGTGTTATTCGGGACAAGGGTTTATGATGTGAAACATCTGATGAGGTTCTGCAATAGCTTGTATGGAGGGTTGGACCTGGTTGCCAGGTCGTTTCATGTGGATTGGATGGTTGGGAAATGCCACGACGCCGGTTTCGATAGTCTATTGACGTAGCATGCTTTCCAAAAAATGATTAAGAGATACTTTGGATCGATTGGCCTGAGATGCATGCCGTTGTTCTCTATGGGTTAAGTGAAATGGGAATATTAAAACCATTTGCCTTCAAACATCCAAGGTATATTTATCCATTTATTCTTAAATTTAACATCATCTAAAAAAATATATAATAATCATAATTGTTCGAAAATTTTGGATGCACTGGGGTTGTGGGCAAACTACCCGGGTAAGTACAAGTAATTTTCCAAATAATTTTTATTTTAATGTTTTTCTCTTGACATATTTTAAACTGTGAAACTACTTTCATATATTATTAAAATTATTTTATTATTTTTCATGGTTTTACCATTTTTTCAAAACCAAAAAAATAAAAAATGATTAATAATTGATTTTGGTAAGCATTTTGAAATCGTTTAATGAATGGCTTTGTTTTGATTTTACTCATTACACATCGAACTAAAACCAAACTGAATAAAATCGAAACACACCCCTAACCAATAATTAAGATTCAGTATAATTGTTGTCTGAATTTCTTGTGTGATACATGTATTAATAAATAGGTTTCTTTACAAATAAAAAAAAAAAAAAATCTCCACTGTGGCTTGGAATTTGATCCCACAATCCAGAGCACGCAAATCCAAAGCTTATTTGAAGCAGTTTCTGTACAAAACCATCCTTAAGAGAGCTTTTCAGGGAAATTCTTGCAAACTCTTTGAGTAAGTGAGAGGACTGTTGTATTCTTCCCCAATATTCAGTTCTGAGTAAACAAATCTGCTCTCAAGATCCATTTGAGAACTTGACTTGAAGCTCTTGAATAATATGCAGCTTGCAACGGTGTCGAGGATATTGAAGAGGGAGTAAAAGTATGCAATAAACATCCCTTCTAATACCATGGAGGGGCCGAACCTGTCAGAATGTTTAAATACTCTTACGATCCTGTACTGAAACAAGGCTTCCACTAAGGCTAGTCCCAGATTGACAGGGAGAGCCAGAGAAAGTGCCGTTGAGGCCCTGCCTCTGATCAGCACACAGGCTCTGAGGATTGCTAGAATCCCACTGCAGTTCTCTGTCCCTGCTATAACCAAGGATAAGTTGCAGACAATAAGAGTATTAGCAAGGATGATTGAATAGAAAATAGCAGAGGCTGCTGAGATGATAAGAATGAAATTGGTTGAAGAGAAACCAGAGGCTTCCAGGAAATTGAAGACAAGGAAGAGCAGAGAGAAGGCGGCTGCATTTGCTGAGAGGATAACAAACAAGTTGCAGAGGTGGGTGATGAGAAGGGGAGCATATAGAGGTAGGAAAGAAGAGAAGGAAGGTTGAAGAGATCCCTTGCGGTGATGAAGAGCATGAATTACACAGGCTTTTGCTAGTAGGAGAAAAGAGAGGGTGAAAGGTATAGATAAAATCGAAGAAGAAATGGTTTCAGATAACTTGAGATTGAGAAACAAGAAGAAATTTGATGAGGGTGGGAACCCAGCTGCATCAAATAGTAATTGAAGACGAACATGAATGGTTGAAAGGAGAGGTAACAACGATGGTACTAGGGACTGAGAGAGGAGAAAGGAAGCAGAGGCAGGGAATGCAAGAATTGCAGCCGTTGAGGTGAAGTACTGGTAGTTCTTCAGGAAGGTGTAGATTGATCTCCTGATGATCTTGCTTGTTCCCTCCATAGGAATTGATGGTGTTTCTTCCATTAAGATGAAGATGAAGATGGGAATGGATTGTCTCAGAAACTCTTAAGATGGAGATGAAGATGGGAATGGATTGTCTCAGAACCTCGAAATAGGACCTTTATATAAAAAGAAGGAGAACTTAATCAAACCCTGATAAAAAAAATGGAAGTTCTTCAAATGGATAACTCTCTCTCTCTCTCTCTCTCTCTCTCACTAGGAGGTGGTGGTAGTTTGAGAGATGTTTGGGATTTGGTGTTTTAGTTGAATGGATTGGCCAACAACTAAACTGAACTGCACAACTTTTAAGGTGGATTTGTTTTGGGTCAGAAGGGGAATAGTGTTGTTGATCTATCTATTTTCAGCCTGAAGTTGAAGAGAGAGAGAGAGAGAGAGAAGCATGAAAACCTGATTCTTCTTTTCTTTATTATTGTAATGTATTATAATACTAAGAGAAGAAATAAAAAGTCCATATCCAACAACACAGGTATGTTAGTAAATTAGATTATTGGATGAGATAGAGACTATAGAGAGATGGGGGTTGAAGAGAGAGAGAGAGAGAGAGAGAGAGAGAGAGAGAGAGAGAGAGAGAGAGAGACATATGGGGTGTTGTTTAGTTAAAATTATCTCAATCAAACTTTTATGTTGATTTAGTCAATAAATAAAATAAAGAAAAAAAATCATCTATTCCCCATAATAGTTTTAAAACATCCCCTGCCACTTATACCTTTCAAAAAACATTAACTACCATCCAAACGTTTACCATCACTAATCAATTAGATCTACTCCGTTAAACGAATCCTGTTAGTTGCTAATGTTATCTAAAAGCAAATTTGAATTGAACAATAATACCTTAAAAAATGTTGAAAGACGGTTTTAACCTCCTTCACCTAAGAAGGGTAAAACCCTGAATCTCTAAATCCCGTTTCTTCTTCTTCTCCCGATCTACCCTCCTCTTCCTTCTGAGTACAAACCCCAAATGGGAATCCTAATTTGAATGGAAAGACGAAGAAAGCAACTCTGCAATGATTTTGATTCCGAGAAGAAGCTCCATTCATGGAGAAAAGTTCTCATTGTGGGAGTCCTGTTAGGTGCCAAATGGAGAAGAGGCTTTTCAAGAAGGGGACAAGGGTTGAGCATGATTTTGGATGATATCTTGTACGATGAGCATATCAAGAGGAAGCTTCAACTGTTGGCTGCCATGGTTGGGATAGACGACTCTACTACAGGTCCAGGGGTTGTCTTGACTGAAGTTGTCAAGGTCTTGGATTAGGTTCCCCTTCCCCTATTGTAACATAGCCCATTTGGTTGGATCTGCCCACAATCCACCCCTCCCTCTCCACTGGTGTAATCCAGCGCCGTCTGCAAACTCTTCTCCCCTGCTTTTGTGATCGTTGGCGGGGAAATCCCTCCACATCCTTCTAACGAGTCAAACAGGTTGATTTGAACGGATACCACCCACATGTTTCCTTCGCTTCCTTTGTTCTTCACTGTCATAGAAATTTGGTATAGCCATAGGTGAAAGATGAAGATGAAGAAGAAGAATGAGTGATTGAGTGTGGTTACCTTTCAAATTAAATTACAGAGAAAATGACCGTCAAAAGCGAAATGGTTTGCAGAAAAGGGAGGAGGAAATCGGACTTGCAGAAAAACGGGAACAGGGGAAGAAAATGGAAGAAACACAAGAGGAAATTGGATTTGCAGAAATTTTTAAGTTCTTCGTCTCTAAGCTACAGTATCGGGAGGAAAAGGGAAGAAACACAAGAGGAAATCGAATTTCAGAAATTTTTTAGTTCTTCGTCTCTAACCTACAGTACCGGGAGGAAAAGGGAAGAAACACAAGAGGGAGTCAGATTTAAGAAAATTTTCGGTTCTTCATCTCTAACCTACAATACTTGGAGGAGGAAATCAGATTTGCAGAAAAACGAGAACAGGGGAAGAAAAGGGAAAAAACACGAGAGAGTAGGGGTTTCATTTTTTTTTTTCGTCTCATGATCTTCTCTGAAGAGCTTCAAACTCCCCCAATCACTCTAGTTTCTTTGGTAGGATGCCTGAGCTTTATCCAGCAATCTCAAATTATCTTCACTTAGGGAAGCCTCCAATCAATACTTTAGCGTTACCGGATTTCTGGTAATGGACATTTTTCTCGTAAATCTCCACTGAACAAGTAATGGACATTTACGAGATGGTTTTTGTTAGATAAATTTATTTAACAAAATAAAACCTGCGATCACCATGATTTCATGATTCCCGATGGCAGTGAAAATCCAATGTTGAAGGGTTATATTAGTCATTTTATTAGTTTTTAAAAATTTTCAATTAAAAACAAAAAGGGGTAAAAATGTCTAAGAATGATTTCAGTCAAATCCGTCAATTATTTGTGTGTAATTGATGTTTTTTAAAAGGTGTGAGTGGTAGATGATGTTTTGAAACTATTATGAGGATAGCTGATTTTTTTTTTATAAAATAAATGATGAAATCCAATTATGAAGAGTGTTTCAAAAAATTTTCTTTTGAACATCCATATTAATGATATTTCTGTTTTGTTTAATACCCATATAGTTATTACAGATCATCTAACTTTTTTATTTTATTTTATTTTTTATTTTTTTTTATTACGTAAGAAACTAGCTAAACAGTCCTCTTTTGCTGATGATTCCAAGGAGCCGAGGGGCCTCTGTTTTGAATAGCTTTTGTTATACTTCACCAGTTTCAATCATCCCAATAGTCTTTAGATTGCAACAAATAGATATAAAGAAACAATAAATGGGAAAGGACTAATTTGGGTATTTCACTATCTAATGACCTTCCTATTAAGAGAGCTTAAGTCAAATTAATTGCCTAAGTGGAATCGTTCTCCTTTACCCTCTGTCTATTCCGATTCTGCCCAGAATCGGGCGATTCTGATCCCAATCGATACCAATTTGGACCGGTCGGTATTGGTTTATATCAGACAATCACACGCCTTTTGGGACCCAGACCAATTTTCCGTCCATAACGATTTTTTAATATATATATATATATATATATATATATATATATATATATATATATATATATATATATATATATATATTAACCTTAGATGGTCAACGAACACAACCGAAACACTTGGATGGTTGACATGTGCCATTAAAGAATAAGGGTATCAGATCAGATTGGCCGATCTAGCCCAAGAACCGGTACTGCCCGTACCGGAACAGATCTCACAAAAGAGGTAATATTCATATTAGATCCGATACAATGGACCAATCCGATACCGATGTTAGGACCATGGGTGACTCAACCATATTGGATACTTGTTATCAACATTGGTGAGCCCGCAGCCTCTTCAAAGTCTGATTCTTTGATAAAATTTATACTACTTACTATAAATATATAGTCGGCCCTCCATAGGAAAAAATCGCATTTTATGGACCAGTCGTTATCACGGTTGACGCCTCTCCAACAATAGGAGCCAATTTGGATCCCCCTCCATATGGTAAGCCTTGGATGGTTAGAGTTGTCTTTTTATTTATTTTTTTCTTTTTTCTTAATTCTTATCCGTAAATTTATGTTGTAGTTATGTGTATTAAAAACCTAGATTTGGATTCCAATTGGGAAGAAGAAGCAAGATTTTTGCAATTGGAGAATTCTTTTAGGGTTTGTAATTCAAAAGATTTGTAGATCTTATACAAAGAAGTAAGTTTCAATTATTTTCTGTTATTTTACTGACTAAAAGAGTAAAAATGATGAACAAAAACCGAAGTCACATGGCTTATTTTCCCAAATGGTTACCATGATGTTGGGGACATGCAGAACCATGGTTCAAGTAAAAGTATTGGATCGGTTGGTTTGGTGGATTCGTATCGATTTTAGGTATGATTGACCCCGATTTGATATTGATTCTTAATAGATTTTGAGGTTTGGTTTGATACTGTCCTGGATCGATTGATCTGATACATATTAATTTTTTTTTAATATTTTAAGTCACATGTCAATCATCTAACAAATAGGTATCCATGGTTGCTAGGAAGATAATAATAATATTTTAATTGTTTAATAAAATAATAACCTATCCATGTCGTGCGTGGAGATTGATTCCAAAAAGATGCTTTTCCAGTTGGATTGGATTGATACCGATTGGTTCGGATTGATTTTTGAAACACCCAATACCATGTCTGATACCTAGATTCAGAACCTTTGGTAAAAACTGTTAGGGAAAGAATCTCTCACCCATTTTACAAACATTCAAATTCAAAATTTTGATTTAGAAAATTAAAGAGAGAATCTCTCATTGGTTACAAATATTCAAATTCAAAATTTGTAACCTAAATACACAATAATTGGATCTGATATTTAGTTCCTAATTTCTCTCACCGATTATAAAGATTCAAATTCAAAATTTGTAATTCAAAGACCCAATAACTGTATCTGATATTCAGCTCATAATTTGTAGGTTGAGATTTTGTAACAATGTAAACAACTCCAGCATATTATAAATATAATTATACCCAACATATCTGGGTAAGGCTATGAATCAATTCAAAATTTCAGATTTTACATGGTATCAGACAACCGGGTCATGCTCATGTCTTTTGCTTCAGCTTCGACCCTTGTCAACTCATCTTCTTCCTTAATGTCTTCTTCTCCAAACGTTCAGCATCATCTCACCATAAAATTCTAATATGATAATTACCTTCTTTGGACTACTTAGCTCCTCCCTCTCCTTCAAAGCTATGATCTATTCGGGTTTATTGATGGCACCAACCCGAACCCACCCTTGACAGTCACTACCACCTTTGCTGCTTCATCTATGGAGGCTTCCAATGCCTCGTCTGCACCCATCACCACCACTATATCCAACCCCAACTACGAGGAGTGGCTGCGTAAGGATCAAATGGTCTTGAATTGGCTCATATCTTCCCTTAGTCCAAAAGTGTTTCCTTATGTTGTTGGCTTACACTCTGTAGCAGCAGTCTAGTCGGCTTTATGCTCTGCATTCGGTACCTTATCTCACACTAGTATCCTACAATTACACATGCAACTACAAGGTACATTGAAAGGTAACAAAACTGTCTCTGAATATCTTCAAGAAGTTAAATATATATATCTAATCAACTGACGACATCCAATAAACCATTTTCTGTGGAGGAGCTCAATGCTATTGTTTTTCTTAATCTCGGAGTCGATTACAGTGATATTATTGCTGCACTAGCAACTAAATCTAAGGCACTTCCCTTCCATGATCTTCATAACCTATTATTAATGAGTCATGAGATACAACTCAATAATGCCCAATTGGTTATCACTGCTAACCTGAGCACTATGTAGCACTCACCAAATCCTGCTATGCATTTCTATTTGTCTTCACAAGGACCTATGCAAACCCCTCCGCAAGGCTCTCCCTACTCTCGACCACCCTCCAACTTTGGTCAGAACAAGAAACATGGAAACTGACATGGTAAGAGAGATAGGTGTCAAATATGCAATTGTTCAAATCACCTGGCATCCAAATACTACTTTCGATACATTGGTGGATCAGCACCTACCTCTACCAATTATCCAACTGCAAACATGATAGGACTACTTCCTATTCCACCAGCATTTACACAAGAATAGTATCCTGATACGACAGCTACTCATCATGTGACACTCGACCTAGCAATCTGCATATCTCCAATAGATATAATGGTAAGGAATCATTACAGATTGGTAATAGAGTTGGTCTAAATATTAGTCATATCGGTTCCTCTTCTATTTCTTTATCACTTACCTCCGTTTTTCAATTTTTCAATATTCTCCATGTTCCACACATTCAAAAGAATCTATTATCAGTTCACCAATTCACAAAGGATAACCAATGTTATTTTGAATTTCACCCCTTTTATTTTCTTGTGAAAAATCAAGTGACGAACAAGGTACTGCTGAAAGACCAACTTGATGATGGACTATACAAGCTGCCGACTAGTTTTCCTTCCCGTCAACCTTCCTCTCACCATGTTCAGTCCACAATATCTGTCTTTGCAAATGATTGGCATGCACGGTTGGGTCATCCCCATTCTCGAACTATCAAGCACCTGATCTCATCCCATTCTCTGCCTACTTCATCATCTACTGTTAATAAATGTGCTACTTATTTTATGGACAAGACTCATCGTTTTTCATTACCATTAACAGGGTCTGTTAGTAATGCACCTTTGGATTTGATTTTCAGTAATGTATGGGGATCTGCTCCACATGTTTCCTCTACTAATAATATCTACTTTCTTATTTTTATTGATGATTATTTCAAATACACATGGTATTATCCTATATTGAAATGATCCTCAATTCCTATAATTTTTTTATCAGTTTCGAGTAATGATTGAAAATCAGTTTTCCACAAAAATCAAATATTTTCAATCTGATTGGGGAAGAGAATACCAAAAGATAAATATTTCACTTAAAAAATTTGGAATCATTCATAGAGTTGCATACCATATGCATGAATAAAATGAAACTGCAGAACAAAAAATTGACACATTGTCGATATCGGTCTAACTCTGTTAGCACATGCTTCATTACCTATGACATTTTGGGACTACGCATTCCAAATAGCTACTTTTCTCATAAATTGATTATCTACACTGGTTTTACAAAATAAATCTCCATTTGAAGTCTTATTAAAAAAGACACCTAATTACACATTCCTTAAAATATTTGAGTGTACTACCTTCCCCCTCCTTTGATCTTACAATTCTACAAAATTTAGTATGCGCTCAATACGTTTTCCTTGTTATAGTCCTCTCCATATGGGATATCGATGCTTAGATTACAGAACTAATCAAATGTACATTGTACGACATGTGCAATTTATTGAGAATTCCTTCCCCTATGCATCGGTACCCCCATCATCCCCTAGTCCTCCCCCACCCACATTAGTCCCATGGCTATCGATTTTGGCCCTAGTGAACACCCATCATCATCTCGGCCTCCACCAGATCCTCTACGTCTCTAGGTATCTTCTCTATCCTCCCCTCCTATCATATCCCCTTCATTAATTGATGCTAATATTACTTCCAATCTCCCCAATCCCTTGGTTTCAACTAATGCTTTTATTGAAGAAGTTGCATATTTACCTACCATTGCAGTATCACTACAGGACTTCAGTCCACAAACCCAAGATTCATTGGCAACCCCTCCGATTGTCCCTCAATGCACTCATCACATACAGCTGCGTCCCAATCCAAAACTTTCATTGAAGTACCCTCTTCCTTCAGCTCATATGACCACTTGCAAGAGTGAAGTGGAGACGAACAATTTTATATAGGCTCAAAAACATCCTCAATGGAGAGTTGCTATGATGACTGAATTCAATGCTTTGCTTAAGAATGGAACTTGGAGCATAGTTCATCTTTCCCCTTCCTTTAATGTGGTCAGTTCAAAATGGGTATTTCGCATTAAAAGAAAGTCCGATAGTAGCATTGAGCACTACAAAGCAAGACTCATTGCCAAAGGATACAATCAATAAGAGGGCCTAGACTATGGAGAAACATTCAGTCTAGTGATTAAACCAACTACAGTTCACACTGTCTTGACTATTGTAACTACCCATCGTTGGTGCATTCGCTAGCTTGATGTGAGCAATGCCTTTCTCCATGGCACAAGCTTTATTGACGAATCCCAACCTCATCACATTTGTAAGCTTCACAAGTCTCTATATGGTTTAAAACAAGCCTCCCATGCATGGTTTCATCGATTGAGCACATTCTTGACTTCCGTCGATTTTGAGGGCTCCAAAATTGACACCACTCTCTTCATCTTTAATTATGGCAGCTGATGGATGTATATCTTGATCTATGTTGATGATATTGTATTGACAGGATCTGACTCAACCTTCATCACACCGGTAATAGCCTATTTTAGAAAATAATTTACAGTTTGAGATTTGGGTTCCCTACATTACTTCCTTGGCATTGAAGTAATTCCAACTTACAATGGTATTATACTTTCACAACAGAAGTACATTTTGGATATACTTCGAAAAACTGCAATGGTTGAGACGAAGCTTGTTACTACACCCATGGCACTACTCGGCTCTCTGTACATAGTAGGACTCCTTTGGCCGATGCTACAGTCTATAAGAGTATAGTTGGCGCAATGTAGTATGCCATACTCACTCGACCTGATATTTCTTATTCGGTCAATAAAGTTTGTCAATTTCTTAAGGCTCCAACTGATGAACATTGACAAACGATTAAACGCATATTGCGTTATCTCAAGCACACCTTGTAAAATCTTTATTAAATTTATTATGGGCAACGTTATTATACTTTACTATTTTATCTAGTGGGAATTCAATTAGAGATTATGTGATTATCTCCTACCTATTATAGACCAATCTATTCCATTATGGATTATAATAGATTTGGTAAATGGATTAATAAAAATGCATAGCAAGAGTCTGTATAGTCTCTCTACATGAAATCAAGAAATTGACTCATACCTATGGGAGAGGAGGCTGTAGAAGATCTCTACTGGGAATCAATTGAAGAAAATATCAAAAATCAATCTTCAATGAAGAGGTATGTCCCATTTATTATTATTTGATTTTGGTATTGCTCAATGTGTTTTATACTCTGTATGAGATACATTTTGAATGATTTATTAGGATCAAGAATCCTACAGTGGTATTAGTGTCATCTCATATGGATACAAAATCATTGAATAGAGAATCAGAATGATGTTATGATGTTTGAATACATTAAAGCTTATAAAAAAATTTGATTTTGATTTCCATTTTAATTTTGGATTAAAAGGGAGAGATTTGACACAATCAAATTATTTTTCGACTATCAAAAGTTAAAACAAACTAGATATTGTTGAAGATCTCACTAAGACGGTGATGGAAATACAAAAATCTCCGCCACCGGCCATTGGACGTGCCACCACCCACCTAGCAAGAAAAGTGAATTAGATCTACTCGCTAGAATTTAAAAAAGAATATGATGTGACGAACCAGACCGGGTTAACCCGAGACCAAATTAAATCGGTTCAGACTAAACCCAACCCGATTGCCCAGACCAAAAATTGAAACCGCTTTTCAGACCTAGATCTATATACTGGATCCAACCCAATAAGGGTGACCCGAATCAAAATCACAACCCAAGGTTTCGATCAACCTGATCCGTTAACCAACCTGAGACCCGGTCAGCAGGACCCATTGACCAAGCCGATAATCCGGTTAATGCGACCCGTTACCTGACCCGTCCAATAGACTCAAAAATATACCCATCGACCTGACTGGGGGTGAATCGGGTTGGGCTGGTGGCCAGACCGTTAAACCAGCTCAATGGTTCATTAGCCGAACAGACCAGTGGTTCGGTCTAGAGGTATTAAAATTTTTTTTGATAAATTCGGTTCGGTTTGGACCAAACCAAGCTAATCTCTAGGCAAACCGACCCGGTCAGAACCGAACCAGCCAGCATTGTAAAGGCCTGTTTGGTTGCATATTTTAGACCTGGAGAATTAATCTACGCGTACGAGCACGTGGAAGGTCTGTGTAGACCGTGATTTTTTATAGTTTACTCCATTTTGAATGCTCTTCAATCTAATATATAGTTTGATATATTTTGATACATTGAGAAATGTGTTATCATTAAAAAATACCCTATGAGAACCTAATTTACAGTTTTCTATTGATTTTTCTTAATTATATTGTACCAAATTGATTCTTGAGCTAATGTGTATGTTTATTTAATGTTTGGACTTATAAAATTATATTTTAAAACATTCATGGTTAAATTAATATCAAACATGAGCTGCATGTTGGAATTTATTGAGGTCATGGTAGAATTTGGTGTGACTACCAAAGTGACAACCCTGTTTCATTATGATGTATTCATATTCAAATGTTTGTATTTATGAATACTTCAAATGAACAGTGTTCACCCAAAGGTGACATTGTCCAAGTTTGTTAAAATTAAGGTTTATAAATGTTATGTGAAGATTTTTATGGGACCACTAAAGTTATCACATCCCAATTTTGATTGAACCAGAAGTGTGAGTGAACCGTCACTAAACCAACGGTTCACACCAGGATCTCAATAAGATCATGTCCATTAACACAAACCATTGCACATAACCACAATCAGAATACGATTAAATACAGCGAAAGTCTTAAATTAAATGAACTGAGTTCTACATTATAAGTATAGTAACCAATTATTCTCCACACCAAAACATAAATAAAATATCTTTACACAATTTATGAATCCAACTGAAATAAAATAAAATAAAATAAATTATCATCCTAGAGGTACACGTAGGAAGGACACTTGCATGAAGCGTTATGCTCGTCCTCCCCTACTTGCACTTCCAGGGCAACAACTCTTCCATATACTGGAGCATCCACGTAGTCCTTCACAGTGTAACCTGCATCAACATCTAAAAACATGTATATATACAAGGGTGAGCTCACAACTTAGCTCAATAAGACAATCAGACAATGCAACAAACAACATGCATGAATAACATTTACATTATGGTCTGGTTTTAAGTTTGTAATGTGCTATAGAAAGGATTGGCGACCACCGCACCTCTATACAAGAGTGTGTGAATTCGTCCAATGGATCAAACACCACTGTCGTCCCACATGCACCAACCATGGAATAAAGATAGAGCTAAAGTGTCTAGATCAAACACTACCAATACTTCCCCTGATGCCATACCCATACCAACACGTAAACCCCTATTGGCGAGGGCTTACAAACTGGGTTCGCAACTAACCAATCCTATATGTCATCACAGTAGGCCCTATCCCAGCACAGCTCCCTACGGCATAGAGATAGGACTAGAGTCTAGTGGCTAGGTCAAAGACCACAGTGCTACTTCCTCCCCCTGATACCCTACCCGTACCAAGCATGCTATAGAAACGATACGAAAAGGTGCTAGTGTGAGGAATGATCCCAGACCTCAGGCCCTTCCTATTCCACACACCAACGAAAATAATCACATGCCTCACAATCACATCCTAGCATAGCGAGTATGCATGAACAATATAATAACTAAAAGTAAAGATGACATGTGAGTATACACAACACCAATCTACAGAATCATAATTATTAACAATGTTTTACTGTTATTAAGTTATTAGGGTTTAGGTCCGATTCCCTTACCTGACACTTGATTGCTAGTTTGCTTCGCGTCATCGAATCAAAACTTGCTAACACAGGATCCTACACGATGATATGGTTGAATTAGAATAATTTTTTTAGGGTTCATGTTGGTCGAAAAATAACTGGTATTGAAAACACCCTCACAGTGCATACCGATCATAGCGTTGTGGGGCAAGGCATAACTGGTAAGGTCGATCGGTCCCCCATAGACCAGTCCTCGAGAGGTACCGATCACAGTACCGGTCACATATGGTGCGATCCGTGTGGTTGATCGGTATGCCTCTGGAAGACCACCAACTTGGTGTTCACCTTCCGTCGATCACCCCCCATTGGTTCTAGGGTTTCTCCTATGCATTCTAGGCCTGAGCAACGAGTTAGAGTTGTTTCATGTTCCATTCAAGTCCTAGTTTTGATGATCCTTAGCCTAGAATGCGAATCTAGGGTTCATCGACTGTATTAGGGTTTGATGGCAAATTTAAGGGTTTTAGATCAATACCTCGCCTTGCATGGTATTGATCAATTCATGATTAATCATCTATAATGCTTAACTTAGAGAGAAATTTAAGCACTTATCGTTGGTTCGCAACTATGGTGTTCTTCGTCCAATGGCGGCTCCTCTTCCACCTTTCATAGCTCATTCTCCTTCTTCGATCTCTTTCTCCTCTCTAGGGTTTGTGAGGATTAATCAAGGAGTTCTAAGGAGGTTTAAGGGTCCTTAAATAGACTAGGATAGAGTTTATGAAGTTTTCCTACGTCAGGAAAGTCCCTAGGCTCGAGATTTAGAAAGCGAAACCCACAAAGATCTATTTCTGGATCTAACTAGTCTGCCCGCGTAGACATACCGGTTGACCGGTACCATCGACCGGTACCATAGACCGGTATGAAAAATATCATACTTTTAGGTCTGTTTTTGTACCTGGTTGTCATCTGCTCGTTCCGTCTGGCCTGGTGATGATTGAAAGACCTGTTACGACATGAATTAAAAGTTTTGATTAGATTCATGGAGTACGGGTGTCACACCCCAATTCTGGCTGAACCAGAAGTGTGAGTGAACCGTCACTGAACCAACCGTTCACACCAGAATCTCAATAAGACCGTGTCCACTCATACAAACCATTGCACATAATCATAATTAGAATACGATTAAATACAGTGAAAGTCATAAATTAAATGAACTGAGTACTTCTATTGATAAATTAACCAATTATTCCAAGTACCAAAATGTAACTAAATATCTTTACATCATTCATAAATCCAACTAAAAATAAATATAATAAACAGATCAAATATCCTAGACGTACACATAGAAAGGGCACTCGCATAAAGCGTCATGCTCATCCTCCCATGCTTGCACTTCCAAGGCAGTAGCACCTCCATACACTAGAGCATCTAAGTAGTCCTCCTTAGTGTAACCTACATCAACATCTAAAAACATGTATATATACAAGGGTAAGCTCACAGCTTAGCTCAGTAAGACAATCAGACAATGCAGCACACATCATGCATGAGTAACATTCACATTATGGTCTGGTTTTAAGTTTGCAATGTGCTATAGAAAGGATTGGAGGCCACCGTACCTCTATACACGAGTGTGTGAATCCACCCAATAGATCGAACACCACTGTCTTCCCACATGCACCCACCATGGAATAGAGATAGAGCTAAAGTGTCCAGATCAAACACCGCCAACACTTTTCCTGATGCCCTACCCATACCAACACGTAAGCCCCTATTGGTAAGGGCTTGCAAACTAGACTCGTAGTTAACCAATCCTATATGTCATCATAGTAGGTCCTATCCCAGCACAGCTCCCTACGGCATAGAGATAGGACTAGAGTTTAGTAGCCAGGCTGGAGACCACAGTGCCATTTCCTCCCCCTGATACCCTACGCACCAAGCATGCTGAGATAGAAGCGATACGAAAAGGTGCTAGTGTGAGGAATGATCCCAGACCTCAGGCCCTTTCCATTCCACACACCAACAAAAATAATCACATGCCTACGATCACATCCTAGCATAGCGAGTATGCATGAACAATATAATAACTAAAAGTAAAGATGACATGTGAGTATGCACAACACCAATCTACAAAATCATAATTATTAACAATGTTTTACTGTTATTAAGTTATTAGGGTTTAGGTCCGATTTCCTTACTTAATGCTTGATTGCTAGCTTGCTCCGCGTCACCAAATCCAAACTTGCTAACACAGGGTCCAATACAATGATCGGGTTGAATTAGAATAATTTTCTTAGGGTTCACGTTGGTCGGAAACCAACTAGTATTGAAAACACCCTCACAGTGTATATCGATCGCAACACTGTGGGGCAAGGCACGACCGGTATGGTAGACCTGTCCCCCATAGACCAGTCCTGTAAGACCCGTACTCCGTAAACCCGGTCTAAACCTTGGTTTTGATGTCGTGACAGGTCTTTCGATCATCACCGGGCCAGACGGGACGAGCGGATGACAAACAGGTATGAAATCGGACCAAAGACGATCGAATCAACATAATTTAATGTTGACCGGTCGATGGTACCGGTCTTGGTACCGGTCGACTGGTCAGGTCTGCGCAGCTAAGTGTGGAAATCCGGAAATTGACTTCTGAGGGTCCCACTTTCCTGATTTCGAATTCTAAGACTTTCCTAATCCTAGTAGGGTTACTAAACCCTAAATCTAGCCTATAAATACACCCTTAAGCCTCCTCAAATCCTTTCCATTGTCTCTCACAAACCCTAGAGAAGAGAAAGAGATTGGAAAGGAGAAGGAGCTAGGAAGAAGAAGAAGGTGTTGCCATTGCCGTTCGACGAAGCTCACTCTACGCTAGTCAACGGTAAGTGTTTTAACTATTCTTCTTATCCTATGTTAGTTGTGTGGGTGGATCAATACCATGCAAAGTATGTATTGATCTAAAACCCTAAATTGGCCAATAAACCCTAAGTTGCCGTCAAACCCTAGATTCGAGTTCCGAGATGATATTCATCGAAACGAGATTAGAATGAGTTGGGGATAACTCTAACTCCAAGTTTAGACTTAGAATGGATAGGAGAAACCTTGGAAATCCATGGAGAATGATCGACGGTTGTCGAAAAACCAAGTGTATGGTCTTCCGGAGACATACCGGTCGACCATACCGGTTGATAGTCTGTTCACAGTGCTGCGACCGGTATGTTGCGATCGGTCAGGTCTAAAAGGCTGGTTTTGGAATTTTGTTCGCTTTCGACCAACATGAAACCTTAAGAAAAATATTCTAATGAAACCCTAATAATGTTGTAGGACTTTGTGACTTTCCGTTTGGATCTTGCGACGTGGAGCAAGCTAACAAACGAGCGTCAGGTAAGGGAATCTACCCTAAACCTAATAATTAATGGACAGTAAGTTGTTGTTAATCACCTGAATGTCTATGATGTGATGTTTGTGCATATTCACATGCCAGCCTTTACTTTCAGTTATTATTATTGTTCATGCATTGTTAGGATGTGATTTTTATGCTTGTGATTATTTTCGTTAGTGTGTGGAGTGGGGGATGGGCCTGGGATCGCTCCTCACACTAGCACCTTTTTGTAGTATTCTGTCTTAACATGCTTGGTACGGGTGGGGCATCAGGGGAAGGTCTTGGTACGGTGGTCTCCGATATTGATGTTGGCCTGGCCATGGTTATGTGGCACTGTGGTCTCCGAGTCGATGCTGGCTTGTCCACGATGCTTTAGCTCTATCTCTATGCCGTAGGGAGTTATGTTGGGATAGGGTCTACCTGCGTATTGTTTCTATCCTAGTGGGTTAGTTGCGGATAAGGCATCAGGGGAGGTGTGGGAATGCCTTAGCTCTATCTCTATGCCGTAGACGGCTGTGCTGGGATAAAGCGTACATTGATGACATATATGATTGGTTAGTTGCGAGCCCAGTTTGTGAGCCCTGGCCAGTAGGGGCTTAGGTACTGGTATGGGTAGAGTATCAGGGGAGGTACGGGGGTATCTTAGCTCTATCAATATTCCATGATGGGTGCATGTGGGCCGATGGGGGTGTGATCCATGAGGTGCCACACACTCATGTATAGAGGTGCAGGGGCCACCAAACCTTTCTATAGCACATTGCAAACTTAAAACCAGACCACAACATAAAATTGATTGTTACTCATGCATAATATTGTGAAACTGTCTGATTGTCTTACTGAGCTGTGTTGTGAGCTCACCCTTTGTATATACATTGTTTTCAGATGCTGATGTAGGTTACACGGTCGATGATTACATGAACGCTCCGGCGTATGGAGGTGTAGCTGCTCTGAATGTGCAAGCAGGAGAGGACGAGCATGACGCTTCATGCGAGTGCCCTTTCTGCGTGTACCTTTGATCGGATTTTATTTATTTCTTTCAGTTATTTTTGATTGGATTAATTGAATGTACGGATATTATTTTATGTGTTTGAATTTGGATAATTGGATATTTATTTAAATTATCAATAGATACTCAGTTCATTCTATTTAAAGTCTTCCGCTGTATATTTATATTCTGATTGTGGTTATGTGTAATGGTTTGTATGAGTGGACACGACCTATTCGAGATCCTGGTGTGAACCGTTTGTTCAATGATGGTTCACTCACACCATTCTGGTTGGATCAGAATTGGGGTGTGACAACTTGGTATCAGAGCGCTCGGGCGCTGTCCAACAAACCACATTGCACTTAACTAAGTCGATGAACTGAGTTAGGAAAAATTTAAAAATCTTAATACAAACACACCCTAAGCATTGTTTGATACCTGAGACGGATTAAGAAAGAGCATAATATACTATATTAAATATGGAATTTAATGATACCCATGCATTAGTTAGGAAAACCATAAAAACTTTCATTAAACAGAAAGAGAGTATCAAATGTAATAGTACTACAGGGTACAGTCCACAAATCGGACAGTTACTCTGATACATAAATATACCAAAAGGAAAGAAAGAAATAACACTCAATCATGGGGTAGGGGGCCTAGGAGGAATAGGGTCCGCTATGTCATAATCTCGCTCGTAAGAGACCCTAAGCCAGTGCACCTGGTCCTATGTGACCCGTAGGCTACGAGCTAGACGTCTCAACTCCTGACCCATCTCACGATGAGCATCCCTGATCTCCATGAACATACCCATCACGGTGTCGGGAGGAGGCTGAGATGGTCCCGCTTCATATGTGGACTGTGGTGCTGACACTGGAACATCCTCCATATGATCATCGGCACCCTCGTCATCATCCGCTGCCTCTGCTGCATGAGCAGCGTTGGCTGCTGCTGCTGCTACTGCCGCGGCTGCTACCCTCCTGAGTGGGCGAGGACGAGCCTCCAAATCTTCATCGCTGAGTGGCAGATTATCCACCTGCATCCGTAGGATGGCATCCCAGTCGATGTCAGATGTCATAGTGTCCTCCACTGCAATCTCACCCCTTATATTCACTCGTAGCCGCTGTAGAAGAGTGGTGATGAGCCGGCCATAGGGAAGGTTACTAGACTGATCGGGTAGTGTAGCCTGATGCATGATCCTGATGATGATATATGGAAGGCAAACCTGCGCCCCAGTGCAAATGCAGTAAGTCAGGTGCTGAGTGAGCTCGGATAACTCATTGTAGTGGCCGCTCTGGGGCACAATGTTGTGTTGGATGATGCGGCTATAAACTCGAGCTAGGGGCTTCAAACTAGCAGCCTTCATGGGCGCCCCAGGGTTGAGAAGTTGCTCTGAGATCTCCTGGCGTAGATCGTCAGTGAGAAAGCCCTTCATCTTAGGGGCACAGTAGAATAAATCCCCATCATTGGGAATCCCCAGAAGGTCAGCAAGCTGATGGGTGTCGAAGGATATAGGAACACCTTTGACGTAACTAGTAATGCAGAGCGCTCGACATTGATCGAAGTTGTCGACGTCCCCATCTATCTCTAAGTTGGCATAAAAGTGTTTGACAAGGTTGGGACGGGTAGTTGTAGTGTATGTAATGACCGGAAACCAACCCAGTCTGCCAAAAGTGGCTTCCACGTCGAACCGCTGTAACTGCTCCAGATTAACACACCGGCCAAACTCGATGTTCTTACTATCAAACCAAGGGAAGCGGGCTTGTGCCGTCTCAGAACGGAACCACTGCTCATCAAGCTATGGAACTGGTGGGTGAGGAAGGTGCATGCCGAGTCCATAAGAACGCTTGCCAAGACTGTGTCATGGAGCCATTTAAACTGCAAAACAAATGAAAACAAGAAGAAAAATGTTAAAAATTATAAAAAATTTGGCAGCATAACGACAGTAAATTGGGAAAAAGCCTCGAACTCACCCAAAACTTGGGGAGGAGGATTTACGTAACCCCTGCACACTTCAAGCAAACCAATCAGATGCAACTCCATCAAGAAATTTAAGAAATTGAAGAAAATCAAGAAAAATTCGAAATTTTTACAAAACCTAGGTTAAAAACTAGAAAAATTCGATTTTTATGAAAACCTTTCGGTGGATGTTGAAATTTGTTGAGGGCTTTTGCTCTTGGGGGTCTCTAAACCCTTTCTAAGCCGAAGGAAAGAAGTTCCTACGATTAGAATCTTTCAATCGAAGGAAAACCTAAAATTTCAACCAAAGACAATATGAAAATTATGTAAAAACTTGATAGGGGGGAAGAAGCTTACTTGGAGACGATATGCCGAGTCCGGATCGGTAGAAAATCACTTCTAGGATGACCGGTAGGACTGTAGCAACTCAAGAGCCAGAGGAAAATCACCACCGGTGAGAAGGAAGGAAAGAAAAGTGAGAAAAATCTCACATTTCACGATTTTAAAGCTTTTTTTGGGCATATCGGTCGACGGTTTTGCCCATACCGATCGACCGGTACCCCACTGGTATAGTCGACCGCTATGTCTCGGTCAGAATGAAAATTTTGACCGGTCGACTATACCGGTCTCTCCATACCGCCACAGTGTCGCAACCGATATGTCGCGATCGGTCAGAAAAAAAAAGTATTTAGTGTCTGTAGTCGACATCACTGCGGAGTTACAAAAGATGAAAGATCTAGATGTGGTGCGAGAGTTTCCAGAAGTATTTCCATAGGATCTCCCAGGTCTACCATCAGACAGGGCTACATAATTTGTGATAAACCATATGCCAGGTTCGGCGCCGGTGTCTAAAGCACCCTACATGATGGCCCCTACCGAGTTAAAGGAGTTGAAGACTCAATTACAAGAATTGTTAGATAAGGGTTTCATACGACCTAGCATATCACCTTGGGGAGAACCTGTATTATTTGTCAAGAAGAAGGACAGAAGTTGTCACACCCCAATTCTGATCTAATCAGAACGGTGTGAGTGAACCGTCATTGAACCAACGGTTCACACCAGGATCTCGAATAGGCCGTGTCCACCCATACAAACCAATTACACATAACCACAATCAGAATATAAATATACAGCGGAAGACTTTAAATAGAATGAACTGAGTATCTATTGATAATGTAAATAAATATCCCATTATTCAAATTCAAACATATTAAATAATAATCTTTTACATCCCTTTAATCCAATCAAAATAACTGAAATAAATAAATAAAACAAATCACGGTACACGCGAGAAGGGCACTCGCATGAAGCATCATGCTCGTCCTCCCCCCGCTTGTACATCCAAAGACTACACCTCCATACGCCGGAGCGTTCACATAATCGTCCACGTGTATCCTGCATCAACATCTAAAAACAATGTATATACAAAGGGTGAGCACACAACACATTTCGATAAGACAATCGAGACGGTTTCACAAGATTATGCATGAGTAACAATCATTTTATGCCGTGGTCCGGTTTTAAGTTTGCAATGTGCTATAGAAAGGTTTGGTGGCCCCGCACCTCTATACACGAGTGTGTGGCGTTGCACGAGAATCACACTACCACCAACCCACATGCACCCATCATGGAATAGAGATAGAGCTAAGGTATACCCGCACCTCCCTTGATACTCTACCCATACCAGTACCTAAGCCCCTCTTGGCCGGGGCTCGCAAACCGGGCTCGCAACTAACCAATCCTATATGTGAACAATGTATGCTCTATCCCAAGACACCCGTCTACGGCATAGAGATAGAGCTAGAGCATGCGGGCCGGGTCTGAGACCACCACACCTCACCTCCCCCTGATACCCTATCCGCAACTAACCCACTAGGATAGAAACAATACGCAGGTAGACCCTATCTCAACATAACTCCCTACGGCATAGAGATAGAGCTAAAGCATCGTGGACAAGCCAGCGTCGACTCGAAATCCTCAGTACCACACAACGATGGTCGGGACAACATCAATATCGGAGACCACCGTACCACGATCTTCCCCTGATACCCCACCCGTACCAAGCATGTTAAGACAGAATACTATAAAAAGTGCCAGTGTGAAGAGCGATCCCAGGCCCATGCCCCACTCCACACACCAACAAAAACAATCACATGCCTAACAATCACATCCTATGAATGCATGAACAATAATAATAACTGAAAGTAAAGGATGGCATGTGAATATGCACAAACATCACATCATAGATATTCAATGATTAACAACGATTTACTGTCCATTAATTATTAGGTTTAGGTAGATTCCCTTACCTGACGCTCGTTCAATAACTTGCTCCACGTCGCAAGGTCCAAACGATAAGTCACAAAGTCCTACAATATTATTAGGGTTTCATTAGAATATATTGTTTAGGGTTTCATGTTGGTCGGAAACCAACAGGGTTACAAAATACCCTCACAGAGCTGACCGGTGGCATGTACCGATCGCAGCTCTGTAGGAAAGACTGGCGACCGGTATGGTCAGCCGGTCCCCCACAGATAACCTCCCGAGAGGTAGCGGTCGCAACATACCGGTCGCACTATGTGCAACCGGTATAGTCGACCGGTATGTCTCCGGAAGACCATACATGGGTTTTTCGACTGCCGTCGATCATCCTCCATGGATTCTCAGGGTTTCTCCTATCCATTCTAAGTCTAGGCTTTGAGTTAGAGTTATCCCCAACTCATTCAAGTCTCGTTTCGATGAATATCATCTCGAAACTCAAATCTAGGGTTTGACGGCAACTTAGGGTTTATTGGCCAATTTAGGGTTTTAGATCAATACCTACTTTGTATGGTATTGATCCACCCTCACAACTATCATAGGGTAAGAAGATGGATTCAAACACTTACCGTTGACAGGCGTAGCGTGAGCTTCGTCAAATGGTAATGGCGGCACCTCCTTCTTCTTCCTAGCTCCTTCTCCTTTCCAAGCTCTTTCTCTTCTCTAGGGTTTGTGAGAGACAATGGAAAGGATTTGAGGGGTTTAAGGGTGTATTTATAGGCTAGAAATAGGGTTTAGTAACCCTACTAGGATTAGGAAACTTCTAGGATTCGAAATCAGGAAAGCGGGACCCGCAGAGACTAATTTCCAAATTCCCGCACATAGTTGTGCAGGCCATACCGGTCGACCGGTACCATCATCCGGTACCATCGACCGGTATACCTAAAATCAGGTATAATTGGTCGACTTGGTCCGATTTCGTACCTGTTTGTTATCCGCTTGCCCCGTCTGGCTCGGTGATGATCGGAAGACCTATCACGATACAAAACCAAGGTTAGACCGGGTTTTCAGAGTGCGGGTCTTACAACTCCACCACCCTTAAAAGAAATTTCGTCCCAAAATTTGCATGTAGGTATTACAGAAGTGTACGGCTATGTATCGACTACCGTGAGCTGAACAAATTAATGATCAAGAATCGGTATCCTTTGTCTAGAATCGATGATTTGTTTGATCAATTACAGGGTGCAAAGGTTTTCTCGAAGATTGATCTTCGATCAGGGTATCACCA